>PGCI01000361.1:0-89174 GCA_002873125.1 Puccinia coronata f. sp. avenae | reverse complement strand
TCAGAGTGCACCTGTGGTGTACTCCAAGTAGAACAAGTTTTAGGATAAAGAAGATGAAATTCAGACAATATGAGTCAAAAAAATGAGAGAAGTGATTCCAATGACCTTACTAATGAAGCTATTTTAAGATGTAGAATGACTTGTATAACTCACAAAAGAAAAAATAAATGGAAAGGAAATTTTACTATCTTGCGGGAAAATGAAGTAAAGAGGAGAAGATGTGAACAGTCCTGGCCATCTGAACATACACAATAATTACTATATTCAGTGTAAATTGACAGTATTTGATGAAAATATTATTCCAATAATAAAGAGCAACATCTTTTTTCAGTTTATGGAGCTGATGAGTATCAAAGATTTTTCTTGGGAAGCAATTGGAAAGAATTTCATCAAATCATCCAAGATGTGCAATCTTATTACTTTCTTGGACTAGGATGTGGCTTCATGTAATTCATCAGACTTTCAAAACCTTCAGGTTTCAGGATCTTCATAAGATTCTTCTCCTCCTTTTCTCTTTTCAGATAGACCTTCAAAGTCTTGCTGATGTCTTTGTCCAACTCCGTAGCCCACTTGTTGATTTCTTCTGGATTGTGTCCTTCATAATTTGGAAGCCCCAATTCTTTGTAACTAAGTTTCTTATCTTCATTAAAAGGGACCATCCTTTTCCATGATTCCAGTAATTGAAGTTTATATCCGTCATGGATCTTGGCACTTTAAGTGAGATGGTCCAAAAAAGATTTGATTTACATGTATTAGTTTGGAAAGCTACCTCAGGATAATTATCAATGGCTCACTTTTTAACTCCTGCATGAAATCCTTATGGAAATCCGAATTTGTGATGGTTTCCAATAAATCATACAATTTATCATGACCACCCAGAATTTTCCCAAGTGCATCTTCCTGAATATCAATTTTGAATTTTGCATTGGAAATAGAGACCTCGGCCTTGACCTGTTCCTCCGTTTTACCAAGACCCAAGCGCTTATCTAAGGGAGGCCAACTTCAATTCAACCAAACCAACCTCTAGTTTCTCAAGTTCTTGAAAGAAAAATCGTCCTTCTTCAAGACTCAATTTGGGGGAAAAGAGAAGCCATTGGTGCAAAACATCTTTATGGGTCCCAAAATACCCAACGCGTTGATCAAATAATGTTGATTTCTAGGTAAGTGTTCTAACAGAGCTGCATGTCAAGTGTCACCATCAGCAAGAAGGACCCCAATCTTGATTAGATTATTACAGATGAAGAGGAGAATAGAAATGATGAAGGATAAAAAAGGATACCAACCCACCTTCTTGCTCTTCGCTAAAAACTGGGACCGATACTGAGCCATCCTCTCTCCAAAAGTTTGAAAGTGATTTAACACATTTTCATTTGTAAGATGGATGATTTCGTCACCTGCTTTGGTAGTCGAACGACTCTTCTGCAAAATCTTCACATCTTCACGCCAAATGTTGTGCAACTCATGTAGGGATTTTTTAAGTTGGGCCACCTCTTCCTTGTTTAAGGCTGGGTCCAGAGTTTCACTTTCAGAATGATCTTTGAGAAAAACTTTTGTGAATTCATCAATTTTATCATCTATTGATTTATCTCCTGTACCAATTGCTGTAGGGCCTGGATGTTCCCAAAGGGCCACATGCAGGAAATTTTCAGACAGCCCGCTTTTTTTTTTGGACTCCGACAAGGTCTTTGAATTTTTGGATAATTCTGGATAATGTGCCTTTGAGGTTTTTTAAAATCCAACCTGTTGTGCGAATTTGAAATTTTCTTTGGTCAGTCTACTTTTGGACGAGGAGAGATATGCAAATTAATATTTTGGTAGCATGAAAAATACTTACGTCCCCATGAAATGGGATTCAAACTAGAGCGAAGCCGACTCAGAGTTTGTTTCTTCCCGGTGATCTCGGCCATTGTGGGGTCAATATGCAGTTTCTCCTCATTAACAGCTCTGAAACTATTATCTCCGCCTCAAGTTCGACGGGATGAATTTTACCCAATTTGGCCTGCCTAGTGCCCCCAACGGCCCCAGAAAGAGCCTCAATCGTCTCCTCCGCGCGCTTGTGCAGGGCAGGTGAAGTAGTGAGTGAATATGACAAGTGATCAATGCATATGACTAGGAAGACGAAGAATAAGAGGAGGGGTCTGGTCGAGGAGACTACGGTCCTCATCTCTCAGCGAGATGTTAGATCAAAAGGAGTGAATAGTAAGATACTTGTTGTGGATTTGATATATAAGTCCTTAGGTGATAAAAAGCGCCTGAACGAATGTCGTCAAAAAACCAGCAGATTCAAATAATATTTATGTCTTTACTTGACACACCATCAGTTATACCCTACTGTGCAAAAGAGAGTGGCTAATGAGTGATGTCTATTATGGCGAACAGCAGTGTGGAGAGCAGCAAGGTGATGAAAACACCTTGATGAATCTTTTTCCAAGAGCTTCTTATGTGCCAACCGATAGGAACCTGTGTGCCGTCGAGGCTACTTGAAATGCCACACAGGAAACTCGTGCAACACAGCCTACTTCTCATGAGTCACAACAAAAATATCAACCGCCTGTTTACATCCAGGGTTATCGTGCAGCGTGAGATGGACTCCGTCAAAACAGCGTATACTGCAGCTGAGCAGTAGTGAGAACGACAGCAAAGCCCATTTCAACTGCAACACTGAAGTTGATCACAGGGAAAATGAGGAGAAAAATGAAACAAATTCAGACTAGAAGCCAACTATGAGTATACATATGGACAGTCGTCACATCTTGGGCGTGTCATCGTGTGTAGGGATGTTGGGATGCAAGCCTAATGTGGCCTCTCAGTCCTTCCTTGGGACGGCGTGTGGGCGACTTCGAGCCCCCCACCAGGAGAGAAGGGGACCGAGCTTCTCTTAAGTTCAGTCGGGATCTAACTTAACTAAGTCCCTCTGTATGTCGGAGGGGGGACTTGTCCCGCAGGGATCCTCCGAAGGAGGCCGGTCGGCAAGCACATGTTTCACCACTCGGCCGCGGACGGAGGGTGGGACTTAGTTAAGTTAGAGTCGTGATACTATACCCTCACCCTGTCTCATCAAGGTGTGTGGGCCGACCTACGTATTTATATATAATTGATAGGCCTGCCGATGTGACGGGATCATTGTCAAGCACGGTATCAACGGATGGTCACGGTGTATACATACAAAAGCGAGTCATCGCAATCAGAATACCGGCAATCTCAAACATTGAATCAGGCGCGGCCCGCAAGATGCCATGACCATCATTGCAAAGAAGAGTCTAAAATTATGATTTGTAAGCAGATACCTCATTGAAAAATTGATTTGGGTTATCACGGGTCCCAACACTATAAAAAGACACAAGTATTTGAAATGAAGAGTTTTACTATGGTTGAAATTTGAGAGACACAATCTTATTATATTGATGAGTTTAAAATGAGCAAACAAATGGAGCATGATAAAAAAACCCATCACCTCTCCTAATTTGACAAATACACAAACACTTACGAGCCCTACACCCGCGATCTCTTTCCTTAACCAAGAGACTAGTAAAAAATGAAGATGAATGGGTAAATAGAGTACAAATGGTACAAAAAGATGCATACATAGTTCATTTAGAAGAGGAAGAAGGCGGGGGAAGAGGAGGGGGAGGATCCCAACACAGACAGTCGCAGCCAGCCACCGGACAGATACGATTGCCGCGCGTGAACCAAGTGGAGAGATGATTCGCGTGGCCGACGTGTCTGCATCGATGACACCAGGCCCATACAGCTTTGTATCCCGGTCCAACCAACCCAATCAGAAAAATAAAAGGCGATTTGCTTATCCATCGTCTTCACCCCAAAATCAGTCAAAAAACAGGAGACTTACAGGCAGATCGCGAGTCGTTAATTGTGAGTGGGACTAAACAAATAGAACATTTCGGGAGGCCTTTTCCACAAAGCCTACAACGATTGGTCTTCGTCAAGTAGATATTTAAGCAGGGAGTGGTCATATCAGCCAAAACATCCAAGGGAACGAATTGATGAAACCAGGCAGACACAAGGTAGAATCGATAAAAAAAAAAGAGAAGCCTTACCTGACGAGACTGAACGGAGAGGCCATTCGGCCCAGGATTTTTCTTAGCGGATGTGCCAGAGCCCGTCAAGCCGTTAGGAGGGGGGAAACCGGGCGAGGAGAAGGAGCTAGCAGAAAGCAAGGGAGGGTTCCGCTCGACGATCTTAGCGATCTGGGCGATGACGTTGGGAGCGTCGGAGACGACTTCTTGGCAGTGTTGACAGCGGAGCATGAGCTGAGGGGGCGCGAGGTCGTGCGGGGCCAAGGCCGAAGCTTTCTTGGCCACGTTGTTGGGAGCCAGAAAGGTGGGGGCACCACCACTACCACCACCACCAACAGATGTCGAGCTCATCATGCTCGCCATCTGCCGCGCCCTTTGCCCTCGCGAGATGTCCAGCTCCACTCGCACCTTGAACATGGCCCACCGGTCTAACAGACGTCGGTAGCTATCTACCCAACGTTCGGCTGACGGGTGGCGGAGCCGAGTAGGCAAAATCAGATGGCTCGCCAGCGCCGCCGTCTGCAGATCTCCCGTCCGGTTCACATAGGTTTGGATCAGTCGGAAGCCCCCGCCATGCTCGTCGCCCTCCTCCGCTGACCGCCCTCGCGAGCTTGCCCTCGGCTCCTGTTCTCCCTCTTCGCTCTTCCGGTTCTTCAGAACCGCAGCATAGTTGAGGCCAGTCAGCAGAATCCCCTCGAGATCGCCGGATTGGATCGCGTCCCGCGCGCTCGCCTCCAACCACTGGAAAATCTCTTCGTCACTTAAGAACCGCAGGCCGACCGCCAGCCGGTCTTTCAGTGGCAGCCCCGTCTCGTCAATCACCTCGTGCCAGTCTCCCGTGGAACAATAGGCGAAAATCGCTCGCAGATACGGCTCGGATGTTCGCTCGTCCGATAACTGTCGGCAGACTTTGTCGAACAGTGCATCTCTGGGTTGCCCGAGTCTTTGCGTGTTTAAATGAGTCGCAAGCGTCGGCGCGAGCGTGCGCAATTGCAGATCTGATGATGGGAACTTGTCCTCACAAAATCAGTACTTTCGCCCAAGTATCGGAAGCAAAACCTGTGCTTTTTTTTTGGGTCAAATATAAAAATGGGCACACCATCACTTCTTTGTAGGCTGGTTATTGCCCTTTGTGTATTGCCAGAGAAGAGGGCTATTGCACACGCTTTTCCATACATTCCCAACTGCTCGTACTTTGATACCACCTCTTCGATCTTGCCCGAGTTATAGTCTGGTCCACACAGAAACAGGGCCGTTTGACGTTGGTCGCTGAAGTCAGATGAGATGGTAAAGTTTTCGACCTGGTGACTATGGTTAAACGTCCGGAGGGCCTTCAAGTATTGTGACATTTGCTTTCCATAACTCGTTTTGTTGTGTCCACTGGCTGATTTCTGTTTAGACATTTTCGAAAAATCCCCAAACATTTCCGGCGGCGTTTGAGTAGCTCGACCTTGCGGTGGCGATTTAATATTTAATGGAGTGGCTAGGTTAGACTGAAGAGAGCCAAACAATTGTTGCTCATCCGCAGGTAGAAACCCCTTCATGATGGCAAGAACTCCTTGAAAGCCGAAGTCATAACCATTGACTAGGCCGGTACCCTGTTGCGAGAGCTTGTCGGAATCTGACAGCAGTAGAGAATCGTGTAGTTTAGGGATCATGGATTTCTTTAAAAGCGATGAAGGGTTAAATGCATACGCGTAATCCATTCCCAAAACGCGCCCAACACTGGATCCCCGGTCACCAGATGTTCATTTTTCAGAGACTGAGATAGATGTCAGATTCGAGGGGGGGGGGGGGGCATAAAAAATGACCGGAATGGGGTGGGTTTCAGGTACTAACATCAGGGCCGTATCCACTCAATGCACGCTTCATCATGATCATCGAGATATCATTTTTCAGAGGTCCGGAGTCGACTTCGGTAGCTAAAGCGATAGATTGGTTTGCGAATGGATGAGGGATTCCCACAAGATGTCTTCCGAATTTGTTGGCTAGTCTGAGTTCAGTCACGTCTTGGAATGAACACGCCTTGAGATCCAGAGGGACTTGTGGGGCACCTGCATCTAATACTTGTGGTGATTGAATGGATCCCGTGATGGTGTTGGAGGTTTGAGCAGACATGGGCACAGATGAATTATGAGGAACAGGTAGCCGGCTAATTTCATCAACGGGATGCCATTCAATCCTGAGCCGGACTCCATCGGAATAGGCTGTTTGACCCCTTGATCCAAAACAAGCTTCGCCTGAAAATTTGCTTTCAACAAACTCAAGATGACCATCGCGCGAGATGCTGAGATAGTTACAGCAGTATTCTTGTGGATCCGAAGGGGTGTTGACTCCTATGGAGGGCATGTGCGCAGCCACGATGGACTGGCTGGGCCGGCTGAACGGTTTCAGGAGGCGGGATGAAAAGAGGGTGTAATTGGGAATCTGTAGTTTTTCTCGTGGGGATGTGGAAGGTGATGAGCCGCGAGGAGCAATAGTAGACTTTCGAAAGTTTGTGGCGGCATTGGGGAACGATGCAGGTGGAGCGGAAGAACCGGCTGTAGGAGGAAGATTGTTCCTCGTCCCGAACGGATTCAAAAGAGACCCGTCACCCCAATTCCTTGAATTTTGAACGGGTGGATTGCCGTCCACGATATCCCATACCCTCACTTGAGAAGACTCGGATGAGAGGGTGGCTAGGACACCTTTTCTAGTCTTGGACCAAGTGACTGAAACGATCTGGTTTGAGCAATTCCCTTTGGCCGAGCTTTCAGGCTTGGTTCGAGTCAAAAGATGTGAATCGTCTTCTGAAAATTGTAGGACGCATTCACTGGTCTTGCGAGTGTCCCAAAGTTTGACAGATCGATCGTCACTCCTGAAAAAAAGGGAAGGAACGAGCCAAGAGAAGTAGTATATCAGTTTATTATTTTTTGGGGCAATCTTAGATGTAAGATAACAGAAAGTTTGAAATTGGGAATGACCATGTAGCAAAACGATGAGCAACTAGAGGATCTGCCTTGATACCAAGGATAGAGCGGACGGGCCACTGAGAAACAGGATTGAGCACGCCGATGGTATAATCGTTATTGAGAGCGGGGAGCTGATCGCCATTACTAAGTTTGGTGCCAGGCGAGCGCAAGTCATAGAGACCGATTAGCTTGGATGAACTGGCGGTTAAGAGTGCCGGCTGTGCTGATCCTGATGTGACAAGCATGTACTCTAAAGCATGAACGGCTTCCGCATTGAGAGCTTGCGCTGATAAGAGTTGATCGGAGTGCGGCTCGGTGGATGAGTTTGGATGGGGAGAGAGGACGAGTTCACGAGTTTTCTGATTGATGAGGCCGCTGAGTGGGGCCGTACTTTTGATGGATGGATGGATTTCGTGTGTAGCGATTGATTGAGAGAGACCGAGGATACGATCGACATCAAATATTTGAAGACCATAGTCCCGAGCCTTGTCGAGTGCGAGTGCGAGCAGTTTCCCACAGGGAGAGAAGGCGATAGAATTACAGGGACGATTGGATTTGGCGGTAGAGAAGCTGATGATCGGATGAGGGGAGTATAGCTCTGGTTTTGAGGGAGGATGATGAGCGTAGGGCAGGGTGACGAGGAAGGCTCTCCCGGTGAGCGTGCCGGTGGCGACGAGATCGAAGCCTTGACGAGTGGTGCTCCAGTCTACGCACTGTGGGAGGAAGTGGATTTGTCAATAAGATGTTGACATTCAGGAGAGCGAGTGATTTTTCTCCTTTTTATAGAAAGACCTTGTATGAGTAGGGCAGATCAGATCTGAATGAGATGGATCGATAGTGAGTCTGCTGCTGGTCCGATTTCCACGACTGGTACGAGCGCAATTCCGAGTTGGAGACGACGAGGAACTTGCCTGTTGGCTGAGGCGACGGGTCTGCAAGCAGGCTGAATCTGCGGGAGGAGGGATTGCTGCTGTTGAGCGTGGGGGTGAAGTGGTTCTGCGTTTGGTGCTGGTTTTGGGTATTCCGCTGAGGCATTCTCCTGGAAACTCGAGTGTTGGAAGTGGAATATGTCTGTTGACCACCACAACGAGAGGAGAAAAAGTCTCCTACTCCAAAGGTGAAGCCCCTCCCGGGATGCACGGACACCCCCTCCGATCGCATGACGTAGAGAAGCAGTCAAGCCATCGTCACGACCACCATTGCGGACCTGGCGGTATACACACCTTAATTCAGGCAAAAGAAAAAAAAAGAAAAAAAAAAAAAAAAAACAGATTTTGTATGTAATTGAGCAGGCAGTCATGAACAGCAACAAGATAGATGCAATCACACACACCAGAAGCATTTCCCAAATCACAAGCATTTCGCAAACCACAAGCAACAAAGCATACCGGCAGAATAAGATTCATCGGCAGACGTAGATACAATATGACAGTCCAAGAGCTGTATAACAAATCCTGATTCTAATGAGATGATGAGATAAATTATGGCGGTAATCTTGATGTTGGTATTATTATTGATAAGAATGGTCAGTCAAGTTAGTATTAGTATAACTCCCAGTTTGCTGCTGCTGGTGGGAAACAAAGTGTGGTGGGTAATATTCACTCAAAGGTTCGTAGTGGGTATTGGTGGCGGAAGAAAACACATGTACTGGATGGGCCTGACTAGCCAAGCCAGCGGGATTGGAGGCATCATCGGCTACTGTGAGCCCGACACAGTGATTGAAGAAAGCCTGAGAATCTGACAAATTGCTAGCCGACTGACTCAATGGGCTGGGTTCCTGGTTGGAGGTCAAGCTGGGATATGGAGGAGACAAAAAGGCCGAATCAAAGTTCTCCGACAGGTTTGGTATATCTCCACCGTTATGAATCTCGGAGAAAGGTTTCAGGAATGGAAAGTCAAATTGATAATGATCCAGCTGGTTATCCGCTCTACCAAACTCTACCCTCGAGCGCCCATCATGATCAGATCTTGGCATGTTGGCAAGAGGGAGAAGAGATGCAGAACGACTGTCGAATCGATATTGGCTCCTAACTGAGTAAGGATGGGACGACGAAAGATGGGTAGTAGTCGAAGACGAATGGACCAAAAAGCTGGACGGTTGTAATGGGTGAGAGGGAACTGAAGGAGGGGAAGCATGTCCCGTAGTAAAAGCTTGGTCCACCGCACTGAACCTCGCAAGACCCATTCCGAACATCGGACTCGTCGTGCCGATAGGAATCATCCCTGTTGTACTAGGCATGAAGCTCGTAGGAATGCCGACTGACTCGTTCGCGGCGTGTCTACTCTCGTGTTGATTGTGCTGCACCTCATGTGAGAATTCTTGATAAAGCATGCCAAATTCATACGGCGAACGTTGGGAAGGTTCTGGTTCGTCAGGTTTGAGAAGCGTCTGCGACTTTCAGACACAAAGAAAACCCACCAATCAGTTACACAAGCTGAGCGGGGTGTTAAATCCTAAAAGCTGCCTGTGCTGATTTATTTTTCTAACACCATACAGAATTGTAATCCTACCTGCTGTTTTCGTTTCATTGATTCATTTCCATCCTCCACATGGCAAGAGTGTTGATTGACTTGCACGGCAGCCCCAGGACCTTTCTTTCGACGATCTCTGCTCGTGAACCCAGCAGCGCGAGAGTGGAGTTCGCTTTGCCTGATCAGAGCTTGCAGCAGTGTTATCGCTCTTCGGGTCATCGTAGCCGCAAAGGTTTCCTTGCCCAAATCAAACAGAGCGATCACTTTTTGCAGCTGGCATAAAAAGAAATCTTCATCGATCACCAGGTCGTGTGTTTGATGATCTGAACTCAAAAACCCAATGATCAGATAGTAAGCTACTATATCAAACATGGGATCAGCTTATTGTGGCATTCAACGCGACTGACTTATAACTAAAAGCAGAGCGCAAGCAACTGCCGTATTGATAAGTCCATAGATCATCAGAGGGTGCATGCACATGCCGTGTGGTAAATGTGGAAGGGCCAAGAAGTGGACCTTGGAAACCCTTAGAAGCACTGTATGAGGAGAAAGAAGCCAACTTTTTGAGCTAAGTCAGTTGTTCTTTGGGTTTCTGTGGGTACAGCAAGTCAACTTGCCACATGAAGAGAGGTGGGGGAAAAATGAAAAAGAGTTCCACTCACTTTCTAGTTGTTTCACCCGCTCTTCCGGAGGAACCCCAGGGTTAGGGAAAAGAAATAATCGTAGTAATCGTATTCGGGGCATACAGATCCGACTGGACAAAAACTGCTCGGCGGGATGGGTGAACAGTGGTTTAATCCAAGCCAGAATGTAATTCAATATCTGCAAGGAGGTCCCATTGGCAGCCTTGGTTCCAAGTTTCTGAATCATGATGAGAAACTTACAGCGCCTAATAGGGTGTGTGTTGCATCACTCTTCACCACCGATTCAAATGACTTTCCGTCTGCGCTGATCCGACCTTGGAGTCGTTGAGGAATCGAAGACTCTATTTCATCGATTTCCCGCTGAGTCTCGATCACGCTATGGTGACAAGTCAGAACATGAATCCGATTAGTTTGGCTGCAGGGGGCATACGGAACTTGGAATAGACTAGATAATCCTATAACCAAAAAAAAGATAAAAGAAGAGGAGTATACACATCTTATGATTCAAGAGAGGGCTCACTCTTTGTAATTAATAAACTGGCCAGTGATGTTCTTGCATGTTTTTGTTCGCAACAATCGGTCCATTTGGGCTCCTACCCTTGCGATGCAGACAAAAGGATCGAGCGGCCAGCCATCGATCGGATGGAAGGATGTAGCTGCACTAACCACTGTGCCGGGTAGCTCGACAGCTATTTGATCAACTGATGGACGGAAAGTGGGAATCATTGGTGGGCCTTCAGTTCCGTGTTTCCTCATTCAATTTCTCTGGACGCTCTTGCTGGTCTTCACTTACGAGAGCAGCACGTTTTAAATCCCCCATCAACCACACAACCTGCCCTGTGAAGGAACGGCGAGAGAAGTTAGCATCATTGGTCAGGATAAGGCTAATCAGGAGGAGTTACGACAAAGGTTGTATAGACAGTGAGGTTCAAAGATAAAAAAAGATGCTTGCGCCATTATTTAAAAAAAGTAACATCAAACGCTAAGGGCTCAAGTTTTTTTACTCTTGGTGCTGATGCTGAGCCGCTTTTGTTCAACAGAGAATATATTTCTCTATCCTGAACTTATGAGAGAACATTGACAGAACGCACCACTCCAGAGCTAGTATGGACCATGCAAGTCCTCTGCGCGATTCGATTTCAAACTCATCTAGATTTTCGATATCTTCATCGTCTGTAATCGGCGGTTCACGGAGCAACCCAGCTGACATGGCTAGATTGCAGGTGAGCGACCAAAAGAAAAGCACGTGATCGAAATTTTCAGGCCTACAATTACGTCTCTCGGGAAGCGATGAGTTGTTAGACTTTAGACCTTTGGATCTAGATTGTGCCTATCCAATGCATTAGAAAAAGATAAATAGAGATTACTAACGCATGTTCAACCTTCCCCAGGATCGCCATGGCCTTGATCCCAAACACTGTGGGCTTGACGTAAATATTTCCTTCGGGACTAATCAATAAATCCAGAGAAAATCTGTACCAGCGCTTGGCCAGTGAGATCTTTTCTGCTTGATTGCGTTTACAGGGATGAAAGTCATTGGGATGGTCTGATTTAGTAGATCCTTCGGTGGGAGCTTGAAGATGATGTATATCAGCCAAGGCCATGAGCCCATGGGCGATGACCGCGTATATGATGGAAACAAACTGAGCTAGATAATGTCGAGTGAGATGGGGTGGATTGTCTGGGCATGGTGAGGGCCGAAAGTTTACACGATCGGTTGAGCTCCAGAAAGCATCAAGTTGAATCTCCCAATGGATCCTGCTGAGAGCAGTTGACAAGAGGTTGTTGTTACTGAAGAAGAACTCTGATAAGAAAGTGATCTGAGATCTCGAGGGTAGGTGTTCGGTGCAGAGTTCTTGAAGACTGGGCAGCGGATATCTTGCAAGCAAATTTAAGGAGAATTGGTCGTCTGGTCCGATGAAGGTGACGGGGGGCGAGTTTGACTGAGAGGCGAGGATAGATTCAAGTTGGGTGCGTATTGGATGAGGTTGACCATTGGCACCAGATTGATGTCGGACCCGCTGGCCAATGGTGATGATACTCAGCTGAGCAGCCAAATCATCTACCGTGATGTTTTCGGTTGAGGTATCTACGCTGGTAGAAGGACTAGTAGTAGCATTCAAAGAAGCGCTGTTCTCCAGTGCTTGAAGACGCGTCTCGAGTTTTTTAATGTATTCTTCACGTTCCACCTGCCAGAAGATTGAGGGATGGTGGCCACTAAGTATTTCGGTTCAAGATGCAGAAGATATCATTCAAACACTTCAACTCTCACTCGGTAGTACTGGAGATGAGAGTGGGAAAATATTTACGATGGTGCAACAGCCCCAGAATAGTCGCAGGACAACTTTCGCTTAAAACATTCCGAGCACGGTCTTCCCTGTGGGCGAAGCGAGAGTACAACGGAATGAGAGTGATGATACTTTTGTAACCAATCTTGGATACACATTAACTCACTCGGTCACACCTCGTTCGTCGTTTGCTGTTGATTGTGATCAGCTACATATTTCCATTCTCTCTGATCAAACGTACTGAACATTCCAATGAAACTGACCGACAACCCGAACAGCTGGCCAATTGGCGGTTCAATTTTCTCTTGGGCTTTGCTGGCAAGAGCTGAACATCCGAGTCGTGACTGGGAACGTTCTTACTTGTTTTGGCTGATGATGGTGGATTGGAAGTGGCTCCACTGCTAGTGTCGGTCGCACAATCCCTAGACGAGGACATGCTGATCGATTCCAGCCAGATGACCTCCTCCTTCCTCGCTTCGTCCTGCGTTGAGGTTGATGTTCTGATGGCTATTTATACTGTTGACCACTTTCCCAACCCATTGACCTTCAGAACAGAGAATATCAGAATCCACAAACTTAGCTTTCTGTTTGCAGCACACCCTGGACAGCCCTGGACACTCTCGACCAAAATATTATTTATTTACTGCTGTTTTGTTTCGAGTGTCAAGCACAATGAAAACTATCCTGCCCATCCATGGATACTGTATTACATATCGTAGCTTGGGATGTGTGCAGGGAGGCAGGGTAAACAGAGGTGACGATCGAAGCCATTCCTGAATTGAGAAAGAAGTAACACCAATAAATGGGTTGCTGCTTTGGAAATTGGGTTGCGAAGAGCCCCGTTCACGTAGAATTGAAAATCCGCAAGGTTTAGCCCCATGCTGCCCAATCGACGGGGCCAGCTTGCTGATGTACGACTGCGACAGGCTTAAAACATTTGCTGGAAATGACAGAAAATGACCGATGCTCAGACACCGAGTGGGTCAACCATGTCAAAGGGGAAAAAGTACCAGAGCAAAATTTGATTGATACTCGAACGTCAAGGAGATGTGTTCAATGTTTTTCATTTCACTCTGAGATTTGCCTGGGCCATTCTCGTTGACCTGCTAAACAAAGGTCGACGTCTAAAAAGCAGTTTGGCATAACGTATCTTGAAACCAGCGCAAGTGGACAGTTCAAAGAATATCGCTCGGATGGAAAATCAACCCCTCTTTCACATATCAAAACTACCGTCATGAGATAAAAAGGGAGTGAATGACTTCCAGGAACTTGTCTTGAAGCCAAAGAAGGTTTTTCTCTTTTCAGAGCTTCTAGTGACTAAAAATGGAGAGTTCCTGTTACATTTCGGACACTTAAATTGTAGACTCGCAATTGCCGCTCAAAGACCGACGCCGGGCAGCCTCAATTACGGCTCCTCTGCGGCCGCTGCTGCGCATGCGAGAGGCTTTTGTTGCATTGGTCTTGGCGTGCCGGTGGCAGAGAGCATCCGGCTCGCTCTTATCCGTCTGCGCCGTGCGGTCGGCACAATCCGGCCAAGGCTTTTCCTGTTGCATGCACCAACACAGTAGGGCTCGCCTATATCATCACTTTGTATCAGTGAGCGTTCTACCGTCCGACGAGGGTCTAGCCCCTCATGATCGAGGTGAGTTTCGACGACCATCAGAAGAGCATACAAACCTCAGCCCGTGCTGTCTGTCTCTCCACGGCGGGCAGGCGTGTTGAGGTCTCGCCGAAACTGATCATTGATTGAGCATTGTACCGTCTGACGAGGTCGACGATCAACAGTGAGTTTTGACGACCAGCGGAAGAGCATATATACCTCAAACTGGTGGGGCGGAAGCAAGCAGTTTTCATATGATGTATAGGTCTGATCTGAAACGGGGTCGAGTTGCCTAGCCCACTACAGTAGAGCTCCCAAAGCTATAAGACTGAAGCCTCGAAGCGCACAAGTGAGCAGTGGAATTTCCCTCTGAAACTGCCATAAAACTCCAACACATCAATAATTTTCTAGGAAATACAACATCGCCATCTAAAAATCCGGTACATCCTACAACATTGAAAAATACTGGCTTGCTCATCTTCAAGGCTTTTGGCCTCTGTTACGCACGTAGTTACTTCACTTTTGCCAACATGAAATGGCTTGCCTGCCTCTCTATTTCTTTCATGACCATGGTAGTTGCTATACTTGCAAACTATGGGCCTTTCCTTCACTCTGATGGCCAGCTGTCGGAGCTCTCAGACCACATTGCCTCTCGAACATGTCATCGCATCGAGTTTGACCACGATGTCAATGAATCCGTTGATACCCGGGGAAACATTATCCCAGCCATTCCATCCAACGCAAGCCCAGATGAAGAAGCTCAAAAAGAAATTCGCAAGTTCCTAGTCGATTTCTCCAAAAGCCCGGACGTAGTAGTTGCCAAAAAAAGACATCACACTGAATCCCGAGTGACTATTCCGCTATCAAGATTGCAAAGCCAAATCAGTGGAAATATTCTCAGCAAGGGCAAGAAAGCCAAGTTGCACAACGATGAAACTATCAACAAGCAAATTGTGGAAGCCGCTTTGGGCGTCAGTCAAGCTGAGCCAACAAACCCAACCTCCTCTAACAAGTTTGGTAGCTTCAGCGGAAAATTTACCTCTTCATTGACTGAAAAATCCACTCAGTTGGAGAACAAGTTGGATACCAATGTGGGAAAGTTTCTAACTCTGAGTCTCACCAGCATGCCAGAAGGGGAACCAAAAGTTAATGATGTGACGAGGGACTTCCTTGGAAGTTGGGAAAAGGGGAAAGCTAGCTCTTCAGCTGGAAGTCATCTTGTTTCTTCCACAAACCAACCAGAAGATCAACCGTCCAGTCGGACTTTCCACCTGAGACACAAAACACCGCTTCCCAATGATGGCTCTAGGACTGGAAGATTTTCAGGATTAATGACCGGGAAAGTGGATTCATTGAATTTGAAGGATGCTGGCATAGCTCTCAAGAGAAACAACAACTTCTCATGGGGAGACTTCTTGTTGTTGAAGTTGAATGAGCAAGGAGAAAGTTCACTTGATTCTATGGATATAGGTGAAAAACCACACACTTCACAAGTTCATTTGCACTCAAAAGTAGGCAAAAAGACTTGTTTAGATGATCCAGTATTGGGAACATCAGGTACATTCTCAATCCACCCAGAAAATGAAATTGTGTCAAGGAATCAAGGACTTTTGACTCCAGAGCTCAGATACAATTGGCACCTCTCAATGATGCAAGACCTTTTCAGGAAGGACATGGCTGGTAACTCTCACCATAATGTTAATACCATGAATTCTAAAAAAGAAAAACATGAAATAAGGTTAAAATTTGATCAAGATCTTTTAAAGGGTGAAGATGAATTTCAAGAGCAAAGAAATTATCTGGAAAAAGTCTTCACTTCAATTCCCAAGCCATTTGAAGGAAATTTCATGTTAAGCACAGATCAATTGCAAGACGCCTGTAAGAAACTTAAGCATTCTCACAAAAAATTGAAATCAAAATTAAGAGGGGAAGAAAATAGAAAAATTAGGGACTATAAAGCCATATGGCTCAAATATTGGAAGGAAAAAGAAAAAATTAATTTTTCAGCGCTGAAGAGTTATAAAGTCTTAAAATATGATTTTGAAGTTATTTTTCATATTTATTTCATTTTGGTCAGAGAGATATTAAATACACTACCTTTCAAAGAAGATCAACCATTATATCAGGAACTGCATTATCCCCAGGAGATGGAGAAGGCTTTGAAAGCATATCTTGAATTCACAAAAATTATTGAAGAGCATGGATGTGATCAATCAGGACCTTATGAAGAATTCATTAGATCAATCTTATTTGCTACACAAAGTGGAGCTGAAAAATCAGGTGCAATAATTTGGAAAGCCATAGAATTTTGGATGGAAAAAGATTACAATGGTGTTTGGAAATTTTTGAAAGAAAAAAACGCAAATTGTATTTCTAACAATGCCAAGTCGGTTTTCAATGGCGTCTTCAAATATGGGTTTGAGAATATGACCAGAAAGATAGCATAGTAATGATTCTACTTATTCTTTCTATATTTCTTTCGGTTGTTGAGATTGATAATAAATTAATATTTCTAGCACTTCTTTGATCCTGTAATCTTCAGCCATTGCCTTTTGCAAATTTCAATTCTTTCTCAACAAATTGTCCCCCCAAGTTTTTATTCTTTTCTTTTGTTTGAAAATTTTTGCATGCATGTTTTTGGGGGTCTGGCTCAATGCACTTCAGAATTTTACTAAGTGCATTTCAACACTTCGGATTAAATTTACCCGGACCAATTAATGACCATTTGTTGACATGTTCCAAATCAAAGTACAAATCAGGCTCCTTTGGGCTTTTGGATGTCACTGGCTAATGCAATCATGTGATCATTGATTTTTCTTGGTAAGAATCGGAGTGGAATGCTTTTGACTGCAAAAACAATATTGGAGATGAGAATTCCCCACTCAAGAAGTTTCCATTTTTGGGATGGACTTCCATCAAACTCAAGGATTTTCGGGGTGCAAAAGATGTGTTCTCTATGTAGAAGAATATGGAAAGTACATAGTGTTACCTTTGTCCCTTGAATTGGTTGACTATTGTGCAGGGAATTTTGATTTAGTCGTCATCAAATCAATAGAGAATTTAAAACTGAAATACCTGGGATGTTCTAGGATCAAAAGCATCATTCCTCTTGAGGTAAAATTTGATGCAAATAAGCAGCTCCATGGGCCCAGGTTGTAGGAGCGTGTGGATGTGGGTCGGTATGGATAAGTGTAGATAGCAATGGGTTTGGCTGAAGGAGACTGATGCAGTCTGCTCCGGCTAGCTGAGTCGCAGCCGAGACGACTGTGTATGTAACCTAAGACATCCTAGGTCACCACACAGGCAGCAAGCTCAAATATGGCAGGTACATAAATCCCCTGACCCTCCAGACCCTTGGAGCGGCTCTCTGCATACGATTGGCACATTGCAAATGCGACCAAGGCTTTGCCTCGTGCGTGCTCAGGCGTGTTGGGACCTGTGATTCCGCCAATACACTCATCAGTATCAGCGAGCGTTCTGCAGGGTCCTGCTGCTCGCCGGGGTCAGTTTCGACGACCAGCAGAGGAGCAACCGTATCGCAAATACATCAACCTCAAACTTCTTCTCTAAGTCTGCGGCCGGGGCAATGCAACTCGAGGTTTTGCCACTTGCATGCGCAGTTGTATCGGGACTTGTGATGAGTGGTCTGACAAGGGTTTAGCTCCTCCTCGGGGTGAGTTTCGATGACCAGCAGGAGAAGATCTAAACATCAAACTAACCGTAGAAGGAGAGCCCGCAGGTTTTATACTCGAACCTAATGCTGTCACGAGGTCGGGTTGCCTCCCTAAATCCTACGTTAGAGCTCCCATTGCCAAACAGACTGACAGTGAAAGGCTGGAAGCACAACAGTGAGCCCTTAACTCTACCCTTGAAATAGCCACAAAACATCTCATACACATACAATTTATCGTGGGCAAGATTCCCCCCACCTTCCAACATACGGTTCATCCAACGATATTGAAAAGGAGTGGATTGTTCATCTTGAAGGTTCTGTGCCCCGATAAGTAGTTGTATTTTCAAAAATGAAATTTTGTGCCTGCGTCTTTGTTTTTTCTTGGGCCATCGTAGTTGCTAGAGCACACCATAAACCCCCCCTTCACCCTGATGGCCAGCTTTTGGAGCTCACAGGCCAAATTGCTTCTCCCACAGGTTCAAACAACCGTCGAATTGGGTTGAATCACGATGTCAACAAATCCGTTGATACCCGAGGAGACAATGTCCCAGCCGTTTCATCCCATCCAGGCCCAGATGAAGAAACTCCACAAGAGATTCACAACTTTCTACCAGATTCCTCCGACAGTCTGACAGTCGTTTCAAAAAGAAAACATCACCTTGATTCCCGAGTAACTAGTCCAGCATCACGATGGCAAACTCCAACCGGTGGAAATACTCTCAACCAGAGCAAGAAAGCCAAGTTACAAGATGAGGATTCTATCAACAAGGAAATGTCTTCTAGCCATTTTGATAGCCTCAGCGGAAAGTTTGTCTCAGCATTGACTGAAAAATCTACCCAGTTTGAGAAAAATTTAGATGCCAATGTGGGAAAATTTCTATCTCTCAGCAGTTTACACGAAGAGGAACCAAGTTTTGGTGATATGACAAGGGACTTCCTTATGGATTGGAAACAGGGACCAGCTAGCTCTTCATCTGGAATCCATGTTGCTCCTCCTACAAACCAACCAGAAAGTCAACAATCAAGTCAGACTGTCCACTGGGGACAGACAATATTGCCACAAGACAATGTCTTGAGAACTGAGAGATTTTCAGAAATTATTCCTGGGAAAGTGAAGAATGTTACTAGTAGAAAGGAATTCAACTTATGGGGAGATTCATTGTCCTTGAAGTTTAATGAGAAAGAAGAAAAGGGACCTGATTTGAGAGATGAAAGTGAAACACTGACTACTTCACAAATCCAGTGCCACCCAAAAGTTGGAAGAAATATCTGGGTAGATGTTCCTATATTAAGAACATCAGGTACATTCTTAAACTCCTTTGCATCAAGGAATCAAGAATTTTCAACTGTTGAGCTCAATAACAAGTTTCACCTCTCTATGATGGAAGAGCTCTTCAAGTCAAAAATTCCTGGTAGTTCTCACAATAATCCAAATATAGATATTAACAAAAAAACCCATGAAAGAAGGTTAATAATTGATCAGGATCTCTTCCAAGGTTTAGATACATTCCAAGAGCAGAGAACTTACTTAGCTGGAGTTTTAAATTCAATTCCAAAGCCATCTGAAGGGAACTCTTTGTTGAGAATAGATGAAATGGAATTGGCAGCCACAAAACTCAAGCATCCACACCCAAAATTGAATTCATCAATCAAACGAAATCAGATAAGAAAAACAAAGGAATATAAGTTTATATGGAAAAAATACTGGAAGGAAGAAGAAAAAGTTGATTTAGAGTTGGAAAGTTATAGGTTTCTGAAGTACTCTGAGTCTGATTTTGAACTTACGTATAATGCTTATTTAGTTGTGGTAAAAGAAATATTAGTCATACTACCTTTCAAAGAAGACCAACCATTAAATCAGGGACTGGATCATCCCCAGGAGATGAGAAAAGCTATGCAAGCATATCAAGAGTTCAAAAAGATAATAGAAGATCATAGATTGGATAGAGCAGGACCATTTTTGGAATTAATCCACTCATTCTACAGTGCTTTAGAAAAGCCATCTGAATCATCAGGTGCAATCATGTGGAAATTCATAGAATTTTGGATGAAAAAATATTACCATGGCGTTTGGAAGATTTTGAAAGGATACAGAGGAGAACATATTCCCGGAAATGTCAAGTCAATTTTCAATGGTATTTTCATATATGGAATTGAAAATATGACTAAACAAATTTGTGTTGAATAGTGACTTGATGATTCTACAATTTTGTGGCTTGATAATTAGATGTACCAAAAACATATTCACAATTTTGACTCCTATGATCATGAAAAAACCTTCATCATTTTCTTTATTTTGACTTGCTGCCCAAAGATTTGCTCCTTTCCTTTTCTTAAATTATTTTGAGATCACTTGTTTTCATCAAAATGGCCACTCAGCATCTTATTTCGGGGGGCTGACAGTTCTGATTCCTGAAGACTGAATGCTTAGATTAGATTCTAGGAAAAACTTATGGCAATGGATGCCTGGTGATATGCAGTACCATTGCTTTGGCAATTCTCCACATTCACCACCATGGCCTCTTTGTTATATCCTTGGGGAGTTCATGCATTTTGAATTGAGTTTTGGACCTTGGGATAGAAGAATGAGTAAAATTACCTTCATGTCACCTGACCACTATTGCCCTCAAATTATTCCTGGTTTATAGGTGTTTTAGGGGGTAATTTTTTGGTGTTATGGTTGGGGTTGGGCTCTGGGACACTTTGTGGAATATAAGATAACCACAAATACATAGTTGCATCTGGAGTAAAAGGTCCCCCCACTCCACCCCAATGAAGACTGACAGGTTTGTTTTTTGTTCTTTGTGAATTCCTCCAGATCAACATTTGGCACACCCCAAGGAGCCTAGTATAACACTGCAGGATCCTGTCCTGGGCCTGTTTTGCATTCCAACATATATATATGTATATATATGTATATATATCACAATTTTTGACATCCCCATACTGCCTTATCAAAAGTTCCAACCCCTCTGCAGATTTGAAAGGTAAAGCTTGTTGCATTCTATGTACAGCTAAATCATAAATGCTTGCGGTTTCTCACACAATTTTTTCTTTTTTTTTGGTTGAATATTTTTTTTCGCCCCCGAATATTTTTTATCCCCCGCTGTGCCCGGCCTTTTTTGGTGGCAGTCATCCACCGAAAAATTTCAAATCGCTTCGGTGGTCAATACAACTCCGTGAGAGTCCTCAGCTTCGGGGGCAAAAAAATAAAAAAATTGGAAGAAAAAAATAAAAAAAAGGTGGGAAAACACCGCAAGCATATGTGATTTAGCTGTACCAACTGCAGCACTCCACTGCGTTCCCCCAACTGGCTATTGGATTGGCCATACTGTTCTGCATCTTCCCAGAAGCTTGAACCAACACACATTGAAATAAGAATCCTGGTTCACAGATATTGCAAAATGGCTCCAAAAGAATAAGCACATGTAGAAAAACAAAGCCAAAAAAAAAAAAAACTTCTAAGGAAGGGCGGAAGTTTAGATCACCAACAAAAACCACACCGCTGGCCCTCATCGAGAAAGCTAAATATATGTCAAGCAAGAAACAAAGGGAAAGGGGATCCCCGCCCTGAGGCTACAGCAAGGACCAGCAATCAAAGAAAAAGAGTTCAATCCATCTTGATACACCCACCCGACTTCTGCACAGACCATACGTATATGTATACATATATACGATAGAAGCAAAACCGGGCGGCCGAGTAAATTAACGGTGTTTTCAGTATATACACAAAACCCGGGTCCACAAAAAAAAATAAAGCGGACACATATAGAACGATGCACGCGGAGACAGGGGTGTTCAGTTTCCCAAACAAACAAAACAAAAAACAAGCGACGAGCCCGCAGGTACAAAACAACTAGTGCATCTGTGAATGAAGAGAGAGAGAGATAAAGAGACGACAGACAACTTTTTCTTTCTCTTGTTGGTGTTGATGGATATATATATATATATATAGATGGATGGATGAATGGATGAATGGGGAGAAAGAAACACGGGGAAGTCTATCCTTTCCAAGCAATAACCACTATCGATAGCTTTCCATTGTCCAGACCTCTCGATGGCTTCCAACATTAAAATTTGTGTGCATGTGTGTGGATGTGTGGTAAGGCACCATCAGATTTTACAGCGATGGAGTGAGGGAGTCGTTACCAGAGACATTGGACGAAGGGGGAAGAGTGGGGAGGGCCGAGGGTGTAGTTTTGGGCTGCTTGGCCTTCTTGGCGGGGGCCTTAGTGGGCGGGGGTTTCTTGGGGGCGTCGGCGGCGGTGACGGCGGTGGTCGGCTTCTTCTTTTTGCCGCCGCTCTTGGCGGTCGGTGCCGGAGCAGCAGCAGCAGGCTTGGCTGCTCCGTTGTCGAGGTCGCCCGCCATCGAGTCGTCGCCGGCCTTGGTGCTCGTCGCAAAGAACCCAAACGCTTCTTCGTCGTCGTCGTCTTCCAGATTCAGTCCGTCATGAGACCACTCCATACCGATCGAGCCCGACTGGCTGGCTGCTGCCGCCGCTTTCCGCTCCTCCCTGATCCGCACTCCTCCTGCTCAAAACAAAGGAACAAAAGGTCAACAAAACTATTCTTCGCAAGCGGGGTGCTCATCTCAAAACAGTGCTTACGTAGTCCACTTTGTACTTGCTTCTCCTTGGCCGCCTCTCGCTTGGCAGCTTGAGCCCGCATCCCCGCCTCCAGTTCTTCCTCATCAAGCAACAGGGATACGACTTCATTGGGCTTGGCAGCCTCGCCAGGACCGCTGCTTTCTGCGTTGCCACTGCTCGACCCTACCACCGCATCTTGTACAGTCTTCTTGGTCCGAGCCAATTTCAGGATCCGCTCATCAATGGTCCCAGACGTGATCAATCGGTATACTGTCACTTGTCGTTTCTGACCCAGACGATGAGCACGGTCCATGGCTTGTTGGTCGTTCTGTGGCAGTGGTGACCCATATAATGCCCATTAGTCTATATCTTCTCTTTCACAGCGTAAAAGATTCTACATACCGAGGGATTCCAGTCGCAATCGTAAAAGATCACCGTGTCTGCAGCCGTCAAGTTAATACCCAAGCCACCAGCTCGAGTGGACAAGAGGAAAATGAAGATTTCCGGGCGATTCTGCCAGTCCATGACCATATCTCTTCTCTCTGAGATGGTAGAGCTTCCATCGAGTCGCAAGTAACGATAATGCCTGAAACTGAGATATTCTTCCATCAAGTCGATCATCCGTGTCATTTGGAAATAAATCAGAACTCGATGTCCACCCGTCTTGAGTTCTTGTAAGAGACTATCCAGTCGAGCCAGTTTGCCCGAATCCAGCATCAGTTTCTCCAAAAGTGGTACCTGCATGAATGAGCGCGGAAGCTGGTCTTCTGCCGACATGCCCATGACGCCGACGGATGAGGTAGTACTAAAGGCAGCCTGGTATCGTTCAGAAAGGATAGGTGATTCTTGTGCTGGTTGTGGCAAACCAAACAAGAACAGTCGAGTCAGAGGGTCGAACCGAATCCTTTGCTGCTCCAACTCAAACCCTCGGTCGGCGCAATAAAGATCAGGAGGGGGCGCTACAACTGTTTCGTTGTAAGTTTGAACATCCGATCGATTCATCCGGGAACATTTCCGGAATTCCTCAGTGATTTCAGAAAGTTGAGGTGCACCCGAATCGGTAGGAACTCGGGGGAGCAAGTCAGACTTGGCAAAAATCTGCAAGGTCTCTAAATCTGAGGCGATTGAATCAGGAAGCCTATGGGTAGTAGGATAGAAAAAAAACGCGTCAAGAAAATTGATAAATATGGGCCAAATCTCCGAGCGCGAATAGAAAGACTTACTGCGCAGCAAGGGCCATTTCGCGGGTTTGATCTCTTTTGCGCAACAGTCGGGGGATTCTCTGAGCAGCTTTCCCATGGGCAATTTGCTCGACTTCTCCCGGTTGAAGATCAAGCATTTTAGCCCACGAGGGAACATTTGAGCCCTCAGGACCCGCTTTCATGACGTTAGGTACTGACCAGATGTTCATGAGCCGGTCCAGAAATTGGGTATCAAATCCGGCTCGAGATGAAGGACCTGGTACAGAGAGAATACCACCATCGCGATAGAAAGCTCTGGGGATTGAAGACTGGATGAGACTTCGTGTAGCGTAAGGGCAGTCCAATACTTCCCCGTCTCTGGCGACGTTGGCAGTAAAGTTCAAGGACGCAAACGATAATGGAGCAGTCACATCGGCTCTTTCAAACAACTCCGGATGATTGCAGACCTTCCTGAACTGCATGATCAAGTTCATCAAACGCTTCACGGCAGCGTCATCATTCGAGAGAGAGGTCGCCTTCTGTACCAAATCGGCGATCGACATATTCTCGCGTAGACGACTGTACATAAGCTTCTGTCGTGGAGTTAACCCGCAAGCCACGTCGATTTCGATCTTATCACCCAGCTCGTTCTGTACGTTCTTCTTTATTCTCCGAAGCATGAACGGTTTGAGGATCATGTGGAGCCTTCTTAGCTGGTGTTCATTCATACCACCCGCTTTGTCGACGCTATTCTCGATATCTTTCGAAAACCATTCGCTAAATTCTTCGTGTGAGTCAAACAGCTGAGGCATGATGAAATGCAACAGGGCCCAAAGCTCTGTGGAGAGGAAAAAAGAGGAAGTCAAGGTTTTTAGCATAACCTAATCTTTTCGAGATCAGATCCAGGTGGGATGAGGAAGAAGGAGGTTCATATGCACCGGTCATGGAGTTTTGAATAGGTGTTCCAGTCAATAATAGACGATTGCGGCAATGGAACCCCAATAATGTTTTCCAACGTGTACTGGTTGAACTCTTGATTGCCTGAGCTTCGTCCAAGATCATGTACTGCCATTTTAATGTTTGGAAGTATTTTTCATCTTGAACAACCTGCACGCGCCATGTGAAAGCCGATAGAAGTGAGTAAACAATCATAGAATAATGCATAGAAGAAGAGTGAAGGAGGTTGTGTTTGCATACCAGTTGATAACTGGTGATGACTACATGGAAGGGAGCATCGCGGTCATATCTTAAATGTTTCCGGTTCCAAAACTTGCGCAAGATCGTTCGGTCTTTAACGCTGCCCCAATAGGGAATCGGTTTGAGGGCAGGGACGAATCGAGTAATCTCTTGTTGCCAGTTGTGGAGAGTCGATGCAGGAGCGATCACCAAAAAGGGTCCCCAGATATTATGCACCTCAGCGA
Source organism: Puccinia coronata f. sp. avenae (assembly GCA_002873125.1). NCBI lineage: Eukaryota > Fungi > Basidiomycota > Pucciniomycetes > Pucciniales > Pucciniaceae > Puccinia > Puccinia coronata. The sequence continues at coordinate 64,321 of PGCI01000361.1, read as the reverse complement.
GATAGGCCATCAATGAGATCGATTGAACCGTCTGTGTGAAATATTGTGGTGATTAATATATAAGAGCACCACCACGGACCCGACAAGCGAGACGTCACACACCTTGCCAAGCCCCATCTCATCAGCCAATATTCCATTGATTCCTTGCTCGTAGAGATTGGCTAGCCAGTTCAAGCCTTTTAATTGATATTCTTTCAGTTCGGCCATGAGCAGCTTGGGTTGCTTGACTTGGATATCGCCGGCCATGGTGGGGTTTTGGAAGTTGAGATCATCTCGGTCGACTGGAGTAAGAGGTATTCAGAGAATTGAGTACACGGCATATAGATTTGGTTTGGTCTCAACATGAGGAGAAACACTTACTGTCAATTCCGCTGACCGGCTGGGTGTCATTGCTGGTACTAGGAGCAGTGGCTGCCAACTTCTCGGCTGCGGCATGATCAAACGCTTGCGCTCGTTGTTTTGCAGCATCCACTGCCTTGAGAGCGTTTCGGGCTGCATGAGCATGTAGGTTGAATTCATCGTCTGGATTCGCCGGGGGAAGAACAACATTCAGTCTCATGAGTCGCCGGTCAACCAACACTACATATGAGGGTTGAAAGCATGCTTACCATCATCAAAGTTGATTTCACCCAGGTCTTTATCGGCGATTGCAACCTGAGTAATGTCCGATAGCTCAACCTTTTTCCCGCTGGTACTCGAAATAGTAGTTGTTTGCTCGACAGAAGTAGCGGCGGGCGCGGCACCTGCGGTATCGGCACTTTCCTCGGCTTCCTTAGCTGATAAACAAAGAGATTGGACAGATCAGAATCTGGGTGAGGGCGCGCGAATTCAATCCAGTTCATGTGAACGAAAGTTACTAACTTTTGATTTTATTCCCAACGAAATGAGAATACAGCTCGGTCTGAGTGATTAAAAAGTTCAACTTCCTGGCTTGACGCTTGACTTCTCTCATCTCGTCATCCTTTTTAGCGCGGTCGATCGCCTCCTTATCAGCCTTGCGCTTAGTCTCTCTTTCACGTTTCTCGTTACTGCGATAATAAACCAAAAGCTAATCATCCACACACAGAAAAAAAAAACTAGTCAGTAAATACATGTCTGCGAATGCTGTGATATGACCACAAACCTCTCTCATAATCCTCTTAGCCCTAATCTGAACCTCCTTAGAGGCTTTGGTTCTGACAATGATTCTGCGTGCTTCTCGACTGACTAGAGCGCTCAGCCGTTTAGAATACACCGTTCGACTGAGACTGGTGGTTTGTTGGGTCTTGCTGACTCGTGGAATATCTTTACGAGCGATCGATACCCAAATCTGTCGCCGTCCCTCCTCGATAGCGTCCCAACGTTTGTTAGCCAGAGCCTTTGGATTAGCCACCGCCCGCTCACGCAATGGGAGCGACATATCGAGCTGATCTGACAAATTTTGATAAGGCTCGGTGCCGTATGGTAGATTGTGTCCCCACGCTGGCAAGTTGCGGGATTGTATGCGACGGGAGGCGGGGTCTTTATATAATGTGGAAGGTTGAGATTGGAGGCGCGATGAAGCATGATCGCTCGCGTGGGCAGAATGCGAGGCTTCGAAAGCCAATTTAGAGGTTGATGCAGAAGGGTATGACATGCCGTTTTCATGTGTAAAGCTTTTTTCACGCGCCGAATGGTGTTGGGATGGTAGCCCACTAACGATACGGCGCGCACCTTGAGGGTTCGGTGGACGGACCGAAGTGCCAGATGAAGCAGGATGATGGTGGTACACTGGTGCTGAACCTTCCTGGGGAGCATATTCTACGCTAGCCTCCTCATCGGCATGTACATCAGCTGGTAAGGGTAGGCTGGGTTCTGGAGCGCCTCGTTTCCTCTTGGTAGCGCTACTAGTGGTCGGAGCTCGTGGGTTGGTGGGTGGAGCTTTTGAGCCTGTCGGTGCGTTATGAAGCGTACTGAAGCCACTGGCATGGCCGCCGGGTGAGTTCAAAAGATTGGCCAAATTTGAAGGAACCCTTGCTTTACCAACATCACCCATCTGCGGCTCAACAGGTTGATGTTGCAATGATGCGTCTTGCGACGTTTGGCCTTGCTTTCGTAGCCGTATTTGTTGGGGTGGATGAGTTGAATGATAAAAATGAGTTGGATCACCGAGGGGACGAGCGGATAGGTCATCCTGATGGAGATTATTGAGGACAGGAAGCCGAAGGGGGTTAGATTGTTGTTCATCAGGATTTTGACGACCCCATGGCATGTGGGACTGCTGTGACTGTGTTGCCATGACCTTTGCGACTTCTCGTTGTTGGCGTGTGTGAGCCGCTTGAGCTACTAATCGAGCATGTTCGCGTTCTTCTTCGCCTTGTCGCTCGCGTAACTCAGCTTGATGTCGCTCGTTCGCTTCGGCTTCAGCGCGAATGGCTAGTGCCTTGGCCTGAGCTTGATCTGCGCGTTTCTGCTCCATCTCTTCCTGCTTTCGTTTATCAGCCTCTTCTTTGGCCAACTTCCGTTTTTCTCGGTTTCGTATCTTGGCAGCTGCTGCAGACTCTTTCTTTCGGCGCTTCCTTTCTTCTTCTGCCGCTTCCCGCTGGACTAGGAGTGCCTCTTCCGCAGTGCGGTTTCGTTCCTGACGAAGACGCTCTTCTTCGTGCAATCGACGTTGCTCAGCTCGGGCACGCTTCAGTTTTAAGGTCTGTTCGGCTTGATCACCAGCCCAGCCGGTGACACGGGCAGCGGTTTCCTGTTGTTTAGCAGATTCCCAATCTTCATAGCCTTTCTCCAGCAATTGCTCCTTGCGACGACAGGAAACCATGTACTGGTTCAAGGAATCGCTCCAAACTTCCGCAAAATCATCGAGATCCATGCCATCGGAAGATGCATATCCTTCAGGTTCAGGGTAGGGATGTTTAGATATAGCCGGAAGAGTATCGGCTCGGAGGTCGTCGAGTGCATCAGACTCCAATATCCGATCGAGGTATCGTTTCCGACGTTTCGCCGCAGGCTTAGGGGCTGATGAAGCTTGCTGCAATTCAGAAGACAAAAGGAAAACGAAATCAACATTTTTTTTTTCTCTTTTTTTCTTTTTCTTTTTGTGGACAAGTTCAATCAAAAGCTGACCTGATTGGTTGCGGGGACGGCTGTTTCAATGTTTGACTTGGATGGAATGGGTGAGCCGGAGGAGGAGGGGGATGCGGGAGAATGGGAAGAGGGGACGGCAGAGGCGACCGGTGAGGCGGGATGGTTGAGAATGTTTCTGAGGCTCATTTCGGAAGGTGAAGTAGTGGATAATGTGATGCCGGTGTTGGGGGATGCGGTGATGAGGCAATCGAGTACACAAGTTATTGAGCCAAATGTTCAAGGGAGAGATAACAATCAAGATGCCGAAGCGTTTTTCGGATGAGGCACCCTGCGAGCAAGAAGGCGAGGGTGAGCGATTGGTCACAAGCAGAGGGGAGGTGAAAGAGTGGAGAAAGTGGGGCAGCGAGGCACGGGCCTCTATGGACGCCACCTTACCTTACCAGTGGGTGGGGATGTTAAAGATAGGTAAGGAGGAACAATTATGTTGTATAGAGACTCTATCTCGGCCTGTATGTACTCGGATGTCTTTATAATATTAAACTAATCGGTGAGACAAGAGAGTGCAACCCCCTTTTTCGGGCTACTAATAGAAGGGTATCCAGGGTTGACTGAACGAAGCGGATGGAGAGAGAGAGGATGGGATCGGTCGGATTGGCAGCCAAGGGAGGGGAGAAGACGAGGTTTGCAGAAGTGAACTGCTACTAGTGGCGGGGGAGTGTGTTCTGTTGTGGTTGCCTGTGCAGTCAGTCACCCAGTTAGCAAGGACGAGACGGAGATACAAGCGGAAGCGAGGAGGAGCTGATCGGGTGAGGAATACAAGCCAACCTACGGGGAGTAATGTGGGTGAGGTCGGAATCAGGAGCGAGTGCTGGGAGTTGGGGTGGTTAGTTAGGAGAGCACTGCTGCTGAGAAGGGAGAGCGAGGCTCCTGGTGGTGTGGCTCGGGAAGAGGCTGGTGAGCACGGTTGGAGGGAGGGGGGGGCTGGGACTGGGAAGTGAGGGGGGGATGGGATGGGAGCGAGAGATGGGAGTGCCTCTGGAATGAAGATCGCAAGTCGGGCCAACAACAGCAACGAGACACAACCCAGAGAAAAGAGGCAAGGCTGCAACAGGAAGAGAGAGTTTGAAGATTATTGACGATGTATGGTGTAATCTTGACACTCTTTCTATATATCAGGACACTATGGTGTGTAGTATGTGTACTACTACTGCTGCTACGGACTAATGGGCGAGTGTGGTGTGGATGAAACGGCGGAGGCAAGGTTCTGATCGGGCGGACTCAGAGAGAGAGAGAGAGAGAGAACCGGTTGGCGAGGATGACAGGGAGACAGGAGGAGAGTGGTTTCCGTCAGTGGGCAGAAGGAAGTATCCAGTTCCAGTGGTGGATGCACATTCCTGTATTTATCATGTAGCGGTAGCCAGCAGCGCAACAACTGTGAGGATGATGGCACGATGGGATGGGGTGGGGCAGGGGCAGGACAGACTTCTGGGGGCTGTTACGGGCGGGCAATGCCAGTGCTAACAATCATCTGTTTACGGGGAGTGGAGTGGAGTGGAGTCATGTTAATGTAAAATATGGTTACTGAAGACTCACTCGGCTGCGAATCCACATGTGTAAAGGCTAGCGTGTGATGACGAGCGGAGTGAGGAAAAGCAAGAGCAGAGCCTCAGCCGGACTTGGAAGGGGCAAGCACCGAGAGCCGCGCCAGCCATTTCTCTTTACCTCAACTGCAGACTGCAGACAGCAGCAGAATGAACAACCACAAAAAAAGAGGAGCACAAAAGACACACATCCATGAAGCCCATGCACCAGCTGAAGAAGCATGTACATAGCACACGAAGAAAAGGAACACTTCTCATAGGCCGCGCACTCCGAAACTATGTAGTAACCAAGCTAACAACCACTTACTACAGCAAAAGGGTTGCTCTTTCTTCAGTTGATGTGGGAAGCACGGCACGATGGATGGATGGATGGATGGATGGATGGATGGACGGAAAAAAGATAGACCATGCCGGGCGCAGCGGATCGGGAACCATGCAACTCGGCGGTATCACTCCACCACCACAGTCACAGTGTTGACCCTCTCAATCAAACAGGATATGTACACATAACAGGCGTTCGGGAGAATCACCCACTGGCAACATGCACTCAAAGAACCATCGGCACAAAACAACAGGTGATGGGTGCTCTCCTCCTGACCCACAGATGTGATGACGAGAAATTCGCACGAGGGACACATGGATTTTTTGATGCCATCGACCATCCAGTTCTTCCTTCGAGAAACCTTCTCCAGAGGCGATTGGCTTAACTTGAGGAGCCAAGAAGGTGAAAGGTATATCGTACGCTTCTCCTTTTTGGTCATGTTCGACTTTTCAACCATCGTTCAAGGGAGAGAGCGCCCTTCCAGTTCAGGCCTCGCTATGTATGGGCAGGATAACACGTGCTTGCAAATCTCACAGTCTGCCATAGGATATACATATTGAGACTAACTTATACTTCTTCCATTCTTCGATCAGGTATCAATCATTACTCGCCCTTGGCTTGCCTCTCCACATCTGATATTCCAGTAAGTCAGTCTTCTTTATCCCCGTTCATCTGGGCCTATGGTATTCTACAAGCGTCCATGCTTTCAGTCTGAGTTTTTCTGCCCTTCAGTGCCAGATATCTGACATCCCGCCGAGAATGGTGCGAGGGATGCGACGGATGTGTCGGAGTTTTTTTCGTGACAATTGGTATGCGAGGTATCGGAGAACAGTCGATTGGTTTTCTGTGCAGAGGAGAGAGTTTCCTCAAGGGTATTATTTCGGTGATCGGGAGGGAGATATGTATTAGGGGGAAGTTTTGCGCTTAGAGATGGCAGTTTGGAGCTGGTCGATCTGTCGATTGAGGGTGGCCAGCTGGATCTCGTTCTGCGCGAGCTGAAGGGAAAGCCGCTGTTTCCATTCAGCATCCGGGATCCTCGAGAGCGGGATCCAGGCCTCCCACCAGGCCGCCGGCCGTACGCGCGATTCCGGCTCCGGCTGACCAATCCCAACCTGTGGGCTGGGATCCATCATGGCTCGTTTCAAAATGCCCAGCTCGTTGTAAACTACTTGCAGCGTGCAGCATACTAGACCAGTCGTCAGCCCACTTCGTACAATCACGTGTCGACCGCCTGCATAATCCAATAATTATGATCCCTTGTGATTAGTTTTTTCCGTATTGCCATCTACTTGGCGTCAAGATGATGTGGTCATCATCACAGTGGACAAGCACGAATCAGACACGAACGTAAGTAGCCATTCACAGAGCCCCCGACGATGGCAGCGGATATTCCCGTGGGGAAGAGTCCAGAAAAATGGCGATTACTGGAAGGTGAGGTGGTGGGAAAACGATTGACCTGGAGGATTGGATTCACGAGGAATTGTCTAAGAGCTGCGTATAATATTTTCCATACCATATAAGAAGAAATATCAAGTCAGTTTTTTTTTTTTTGAAAACAAAATATGTGCATTGTGGGAGCATATGAATCAAACTACGAGATCTTGAAATTGTTGATTCCTGTTGTTAGGACGGGGCGATACTGACCAAAGAAAGCGGTACCAAAGCTGCAGGTTTTGATGCACATCGTGAGGCCGGGCACGGTAGCTGGACGGTTCGCCTGGACGGCCAGTAGCGATCCGATGGTCATGCCAGCGATTCCTAAGACGAAGAGAACGATACGATCAGAATGGGCTGGATGTATGGATATGGATCGACCAAAAAATTGGGAGCTGCTTTACCACTGGTGATCCCCCCGATGACCACCTTGGCCGTTTCTTGCCTGACGAAATCCGGCTGGCTTATGAGCGTCGAGAGCGAGCTTGGTCGGGTATCTGCCATCCTCTCCTTACTGTTTGGATAGTTCAAGAAATCTTGGGATGAAGCATGTTGACATTCCAACTGCGCGCTGGTCGTGTCGCTGGAAGAAGCCACACGTGCCAGTTGAGAAGCGTTGCTTCGGGCACAGCCCCGAGGGAGCCCCGATCCCGGCTCAACCGATCACCCGTGGTCAGGTCCCCGACTCCCACCACAACTCACCCTGATGAACTACCAAGTCTCCAACCTCGCTCTACTCGTTGCAACATGGGCCAAGCGCGAAGCTCTCAGAACCGGATAACGAGCCAGGACCGTGCTATACTCGAGTCAGTTCATGTTTCATTCGAGGATAGATTGAAGGAAGACCACAGAGAAAAACTTCCAAGGAGCAACATCGAGGGTGCTGGAAAAGCGTGGGGATATGTAGCTGACTCTCAGTTTTCCTTTTTCCTTCTCCTGGGCTTAATTTGTTCATAGCATGAAGTTACAGCGCGATAAATTAAAACAATATCAGAAGAAGGTCAATTCACATTTTTTTTTTCGGTTGATTTCAAGCATCTTGAGTGCAAATCTGACATTCTGATCAAGTTGTATAACATGCCCACCATTGATTTCTAGCTCAGATCGAAAGTGTGCTTAAACTAGAAGAAGAGATCGCTAAGAAATCATTGTTGGCTAACAATAAACCCAAGGCATTGATTGCGCTTCGCAAGAAAAAGTTTCAAGAAAACTTGCTGTCGAAAACTGATCAGCAGTTGGAGACTCTTCAAAATCTCGTAAGAACCCTTCACACAGAATGATCTTTATCCTCCGGTAGGTGCCCAGACTGCCAATACTTATCATTTTTATCTTGTACTTGTATAGGTTTCTTCCGTAGAGTTTTCGTTGATTGAGAAAGACGTTCTATTCGGGCTGAGTCAAGGCAACCAGATCCTGAAAGAAATCCACAAAGAATTGAATATCGAAAATGTCGAAAAGCTCATGAGCGAAACGGCGGATTCCATTGCCTACCAAAATGTACATATTGATTTCATTTTTGGCTCTCATGGCGAAAATGCTCACGCCTTTTCTTTCGGAATGTTGACGACACAGGAGATTGGCGAATTATTAATGTCCAGGATGACCAACGAAGAAGAGGAAGAGGTGCACAAAGAATTGGAGCTGTTAGAATCGCTAAACCAACGTGTCAGATTGTTCGCTCATACCTCCGCACCCTGGCTCTTACTGAGATGTACCCGATTGACATGAACAGCTCGCCGACTCTCAACCTGCGCCACGGGTACCATCTACACAAGAGACATCTCCTTCTGTGCCATTGTCGTTGCCGGACGTGCCTACAACGGAATTACCCACAAAGAGAGAATCAAGGCTTGGTAAGTTTTCATGTTCCCCCGCTTCTCGTACTACACCGTACCTCTCCTAACACGATGTTGCAATTCTTGCCTCTCCAGCTATCGAAGAATCATCGAATGTTGACAGCACAATAGTTCCCGAACGTGAAGCTATCCCTGCCTAACTCTGTATTATAATATAGTCCATCCGTTATCCATTTTCCTCGCATGTCCATATCTATTTATTATTTCTTCCTCCATTTACCCCAATTGGACCTTACTCCCTTGCTCACCTCATCTTTCTCACCCCAACGTGTTCATTCAGAGCTTTCTCATTCCATGATTGGTGTCTAGCTCTTGTTTTTTTCTTCACAATTTGCCCTGTGGAAGGAAGCCTCTATACATACATCCTTGTATTACTAGCACGTGTATGTACATATTTTGACTCGCATTCACTAATCTATCTGAGGCTTTGTACACTTCTCCAGCTGGTCTCTGTCCATTATCAAATCCTACAGATAGTTGTGGCTGAAGATGAGGGGTTACCTGGGTCCCTATTCTCTTTTTCGTTGCTTTTCCCCTCAGTGTCATTTTGGGCATAATTTTTATAGCCCTCATGTGCTGGAAGTGTTATTTCAATTGAAGAGAAAGTGAAGGGGGGGGCAAGTCAAAATACAGTACAAGTGCAAGATTATTTTGGCGCAGTCAGGTCCTAACTTAACTAAGCCCTCCTTCAATTTGCGTGCGAGTCCCGAAGGGCCTCCCCTCCTTCGAATCGGAGGCCCTTCGGGACCCGCACGCAAGTTAGACGAGGGACTTTGTTAAGTTAGGTCAGGTCTCAGTACCGCTTGTCATCGCTGGTTTCAGAAAAATAGAGGTCGCCGCGTCATCTCAGGATGATCACCAGGATAACTATTTGGCGTCCCCTAAAGTAAAACTCTAGCTCGGTCAAATGGCCCTGTGTACAGCCTGGAACAAGTTGATTGAGCCTGCGGTTCCAGCGACAAATTGATTCATTTTATAGAATTAGCGAATAGCCTTTTGACCGTTCTTTAGATTCTTTATTTCTCTCCATCTCCATTGTTGTAGTAGTCTTGCCGATTAAATTTCTCATCACACTGCAGTTTCCAGCATCGAGTGTGGACGCATGGGTATGATTTAATTGGAGTCAGAGCTGGGTCTCTAAAAAGACAAATAATTGTATATCACCTAGAGGACCGGTGTCACTGAGCACGCAAGTATTCGTCTCACAACATGATGAGACCGACCCTGACCGACCCGAACCATTCGGCAAAACCTACCCAAACCACCGAATACAAATGCTCATGCAGTGTTTCATGGCCATCGCCAAGGAATTTGAGCAAGCTTATCAATCTGTAACCGTGTTATCTCTTCTGTATTTTGCATATCTCCCCGCGTTGTACCGGCACCTTGCTTTTCTTGCAAGCTTCATCAATTCTGCAAGGCGCTGCACCCTGCCGGACAACCGAGTGCGAAGTCTTTGTTATATAAGATATATAGCTCTTCCACCCTGGCAGCCAGAAATGAACCATCTGGAGGAGTATTTTGCCTAAAGCTTGAATCGACATATATCCCCGACATCTACATAGCGGTGAACGCCTTGCAAACCCAACCATTCTATCTGACCCAACATCCATTTACTTATTATTATATTCCCCGTGAATCCAGTCCATCGCCAGTCCTTGCCTGATACTGCTCCCCCATTTTCCTAGCTTGACCCTGCTTGAACTGTTATTCAAACAAATTTCAAAGCGAACAGTAGGAATGTCTCCACCATCCAAGTCTGCACTTTCCTACCGGCGAGTATCACTTGCAATCGCACTTTCACTTGCGACCGTAATCTTTCACACTATCCTATGTATCTTGCTCAGCTATTCAATCCTTGACTTGATCTCGCCACATTCGAGAATCAATGCTGGAAGGCATGATAGGGTAAACACAAACAGTACAGCGAGTGAGTACGGTTGCAAACTATTTACTTCGACATTGGCTTGATTCTAATTCTGGTTGCTTTTTTTTTTGTCGCAGACACTTTAACTCCTATCGTATTCAACCTCACAAGCGTCCCCCCGGCCTCCAACACGACTACAGCTGTCGTGCCCACCAATTCAACATTAAAGAATTCAACCCCTTCAACCATAACCTTGGAGAACGCCCGGCCCAATGCCCCCAATCCTAATACTAATTCCTCCAGCGAGGGTGCGAGTTTATTGAATCAAGGAACTAATCCTCCACATCTGAGCACTAGTCCCCCAAATCCGACAACTCCTGATCCTTCTTCGATAGACGACTCCAACGACTCCAACGTATCTGATTAACCTGTTGGATCCCTCCTTTCACCGAGCCATCCATAAGCTTCAACCTTGGCATCCCAGTGATTCTTGTGAAACCTCCGATAGCTGGTCCTTTCCCCATATTTTCGGTTGATTTTTTCAGCTCTCCCTGTGACTCCCTCTAGTATCTTGTCATGTTATTTTTTGTCTTTTTATCCTTTGCTTTTTTCCCTAACCTTTCACATTTTCCTCATGGATATATGTTTATTTTTCTTTTTTTCTTGAAGTCCTTCTTGAATGCATTACCTACTTTATAATCTTAATTCTTATCGGATTGTCACAAAGTAACAAACAGTCGCTCTGAAAAAAGGAACAATTGGAATGATACTTCTCTTCTAACTTCATTAAGTCTCTCCTTTGGCGGGAGCTCGAGTTTGGCGGGTACCCCTCCCGCAGGGAGGGACTTGCGACTAAAGTCGGGGTGTTGGCCTGAGCCCACCCACCCAAAACTGATGAAAACTCACTCTGTGAATTTCCCAGCCTGCAGTTCCCTTGCCATCACTCCCACCACGAGAACTTGAGAAGACCATGATCTTCTTGATTTTTAGAAGTCATGACCTCACCCAAAAGTTGCATCAGTCTTTTATTGCAAATTTTCAAAGAATGTTGGAGATGAATTGCTTTGGGCGAACTCAGCGTTCGCGCAGAGAGGGACAAAGCGCAACCCCCGTTCACCTCTTAACATTTTTCTGAGCTTTGCAAGCAAACAACAAGGAGATTCAAAAAATGGGTTCCACCGAAGGAAACTCAGGATGCAGGCGCATCTTTCGTTCCGCAGATCGACCTGTGTAGCTCGCAAAACGAGAGGGCTACAGCCTCTCAAACTTGAACGAGATTTCTGCAAGATCCTCTCAGGCAAGCACCTTGACTTTAGTCGTAAGTCCCTCCCTGCCCACCCGCCAAACTCAACCTCCCGCATAAGGGAGGACTTAGTTAAGTTAGACTTCTCTTCCGTTTACTGAATGCAATCCATCACGAGAAGCCACGTTCATTATTCATCACCTTTTCAAAGTGTATTTATTTTATGTCCTGTATTTCTTTCTCGTGGCATGTCCCTTATGCCGTATGCAAAGAACTTAAATCCTCTTTCAATGAGATTATCAAGTTATTTGTGCAATCCAGGGAGTTTTGAAATGGGTGTGATTACTCAGGGTTATTCTGATGTGATATATTCTTTTCTGGGGTCTTCAATTCAGTTGAATTTCTTGAAGGAAAAATCCAAGATCTTTCAATGCTCATGAGAGTACCAATCACGCAGTCCATACATCTTTACTCGTACTGTGAGTGCTTCACACCTCCCACAAGTACCTTCTGGTCATGAAGCATTACTCATTGGTGGTTGTAACACCAACTAGCCAAGCACTGGTTTGAAATTGAACCAGGTGGCAGGAACCGAATGGATAGCAGCTTCCAGAAGCCATCATGACCACCCCATGCTAGTTTGGGTTGCTGATCCAAGCTTGAAGTTTTGATGCAAGTTGTTCAGCACTGCATGCTGAACAACCATGTTATAAACTATGCATACAAAAACACAGGTGATGCACTGTAAAGAGGCTGCTAATTAAGCTGGTCGTGAACTGTCCTACAGTTGCGAGCGGCATCTTTCTGTAAGGCTTCTCCCACCAAATGGGGTAGCGTTCGGAATCTTGGGGTCAAAAAATAGAAAAATTCCAGATTTTTTGAGCATATTTGGGGTTATTTTTGCCATATTCAGAGTGCCTGACGTGTGACTTTGGTCTCATTATGTCTGAATAAACACATTTAAAGCCATATCTATGGTTTTATGTACATTTAGTATGCATTTATACATGCATACTATGTATATATGCATAAAACATATGCATTTATTAGCCAATGTTCGGAATGTGACGGAGTAAAAAATAAATGAAAAGAACCGCGGGGTTTCAAGCGAAACCCTTTTAATTCTAGATTCTACAGCCTCCAAAGACCTCAAAAATGTGGTCTTTGCTTAGATTGACTACCCCCCGGGGGCAAACACCCGGCCCGCGTCTCCCATTCAAGTTTTGCAGGGGGGGCCTTACAGACAGATGCCGCTCGCAACTGTAGTTTAGAATTGTGTTGCTGAATACAAACATTCCAGAGATTAATATACAAAGCAGCAAGCAAGAAGCTTTGGCATAGATAACATGTTCCACGACTGATGATATTGATGCTAACGGTAAAGATATTTATGAAAGGGCCATGTGAATAATTCACTTGGAGGGGGTTTGACTTAACAACCACTGTAGTAAATGTCCCATGAGCAAAAGGACCTATTTTCAAGATGAAATGGAAGAGCCAAAAATCAGTATCGTGTTTCTTTGAATCCAATATGGATCTGTACTTACATACCGTACCCATGGTCTGCTCTTCGACGCAATAATGATTTAGAGAAAGATAATTCAGGGTTCAAGTACAACTGGGAGTGAGGTCTAGCGCGGAGAAAGGATTAATTAATATTTCATTTGCTAGGAGAGAATGTCGGGAGTCACATACAGGCTTGCCGGTCCATGTTGGTGGGCCATCTGACTAGGCAGATGACCAACGGTGCCATCGTGGAGCAACACGGGCAGAGAGTCTAGTAGCTTCACCATCCAAGTCAGGAGAGCTGATAAGGCCCACACAATATCACACCCTCATCATGGTCAGCGCCCCGATAGCAGTTAAACATGTATGTAGAGATTTCGATCATCATTTGAGCAGTGCGAGAAGAAATTTTACTCAACCAACTAGAGCAAGCACCGGCATATTCGAACCTGCAAAGAGATTCATGATGATCGAACAGCAAGAAAAAAAATTCCCTAATAAAAAAGGAAACAAAGAGTCAATCGTGCTATTTAATTGGCTTCGGACTTTTGGGACAACCTCAATCTGGTCTATTTGTAGTGATCACGGGGCCCAATCTCATAGTCCGATACCGCTGCAAAGTGTCAGATGCCATCATATTGATATCCGGAAAAAACAACACCGAGCGCAGATAAAGTTGCCGCGTGATATAACCAGTTGTCGGTACGTATCAATTCCCTCTAAGATGCTGCTGCACCCTCTTGCCTGCCGGGATTGCAACCTTGACGCCGATGTCAAATGTGTCAATAGGAAGGCTATACATAGCTTAGATTGATCGCAGTATGAACTCACCTACTCGCTTGAAGTTGCACCGCCCTTTCAGGCCCTTTCTCCCGTGGTGTTGGAGCATTCAATTTCAGCCGGGTCACCACTCGGGACCACAGGGCTTCCGGGCTTGCAGTTCTTCGCAGATCATTGTGGTTGATTGCAAACCTCTTCATTCATATGCTCAAGAAACGCAAAAAATAAATTTGATATCTAAAAATCATCCCCTGTTCTAGCATTCAAGCGCGGCAAAGCTTACTGATCAGAGCTTGTGTACTTAGTGGCAGAGACTGTGGGGTATGGGTAGCCTGGTGTTAGCGTGTGTTATACCAAACTTATGAACCGGCGCGCCCCAGCAAGCCCCCTCACTCCGGCCCTGGGCGCGGAGGCGAACCATCTAGTCAAGTTATGAGGGTCATATGAATAAGTATACCATTCGCGCCGTGAGGAATATTGGGTGCTCAATATGTACCAACCTGGATAGGACGCTTGATGTTCAGGACTCAGGATGTTGTACGCATGTATTGGTTGACTTTCTTCAGCACAGTCTTGGAGGCCGATTGTCCCACGTCTCTGGTGGAAGACAGCTTGATGAAGTCTTCAGCTGTCTTTCTGAGACACCGGCGTTGTCGCCGCTAGCTCCAGTGCCGCCACACAGCGAGCCTCTCCCACCAGGTTGACTTATGTGTTCAAGCTCCAAAACAGAGAGACTCGCATAACACGGATGTGCTACCTCCACCCGTCGGATGTCACAAGCAAACAAAACGGATTTCAATTGGTTACAATATCCCCTCGTCGGGGGTTACATTTGATTTCTCTCTCCTTTTTCGTCTTTTGTTTTTACATTGTAAGAGTAGCAACAAGATAGAAGAACTTCAAAAAAGAAATGAAAAAATCCCCAAAAAAATAAGCAGAAGATCATGTAAACCAACAACTGGGTTAACTTTTTTTTTTAGATAGGATGAGCAAAGGGTATACATGGAGAAACAAGACAAGAGAGAGAGAGAGAGACGGCTCAGTTGACGTCTTCAATCTTGATATCGTCGTCGTCAGAAAGGACCTCCTGTTCGTCGTCGAGGTCCATAGCGAGGGGTTCATGGTTGGGAAAGATGACGAGACGGTTAAGTTTCCAGTCGGCGGAGATGCGAGCGGGCTCGCCATCGCGGATGCGTTCGTCGAGAATCATGCGCGAGAGGGGATGCAGGAGCTCGTTCTGGATCGTCCGGTTGAGCGGCCGCGCCCCGTACTGCGGGTTGAACCCCGCCTGGCCCAGCCAGTTCCGCGCCTGGTCATCCACCTCCAGTTGGATGTTCTTCCCGTTCACCTGCAGTCGCTTTTGGATCTCCGCCAGTCGAACATCCACAATCGATCGGATCTGGGCCGAGCCTAGCTTGTTGAAAATCTGCCGAATCAAGAGAACATGATATCTATCAGTCAGCTGTTTCCCAGGATGGGCGAGAAAGATTCATGAAATGTGAAAAGAAGCCTGCTTACAATAGTGGCATCTATGCGGTTAATGAACTCAGGCGCAAAGTGAGCGCGAATGGCAGCATGTACCAATGATCGGGTCGAGTCGGGGATATGGTCATCCTCCTCCAGCTCGTTCAAGAAGGCGGCGCCCAAGTTGCTGGTCATCACGATGACACAGTTGCGGAAGCTGACCACTCTTCCTTGGCTGTCCGTCAGACGACCGTCATCCAGCACCTGGAGGAACAGCTGGCTGAACTCCCGGGATGCCTTCTCGATCTCGTCGATCAGCACAATGCTATATGGTTTTCGTCGTACCCATTCAGTCAGCGTCCCTCCTTCTTCGTGGCCCACGTAGCCAGGAGGACTACCGATCAGACGGCTGACGCTGTGTTTCTCTCTGTATAAAGGATTGCATGCATACACTGGATTAGCACTAGAAACAGATGCTGACATTGGATCCCAGCTAAAAGGCTTACGAGTATTCACTCCCATCGATACGACAAATCGCCTCTTCGCTATCAAAGAGGAACTTGGCCAGGGCTTTAGTAAGTAATGTCTTGCCGGTACCGGACGGGCCACCTGAACGTATTGGATAAAGATGAGTCAGTGGTTCAAGGTTACAACATATGTATGAAGAAACCCAACTTACAGAATAGGAAGGAGGCGATAGGGCGGGATTCATTGGACAAGCCGCTGCGACTCAGCCTTATGGAGTCGGCAACAGCCTTGACGGCTTCGGGCTGCCCAACGACTTGCTTCATGAGAGCCTTTTCCATCATTCTCAGTTTGACCTTCTCAGTGGCTTTCAAGCGCGAAACAGGAACCCCGGTCCAGCGGGCCACAATCTCCGATATCCCATCACTCGTGACCACATCGTCTTCTAACTCAGACGGCCCTCGTTTGGCGTCTTCCATACGCTTGTGAGCTTCTAGTTGGGCCAGTTGCTCTTCCAGGTCAGGAATGGCGTAGTGGCGCAAGTCGGCAGCACTGGAGAAGATGCGCAGCAAACTCATCAGAACCAAGGACGGCAAAAAAGAAGAGCATGAAAAGAAGCTCGATGGACTTACGTTGATACATCGTAGCGCCTCTCCGCGTCTTCAGCTTTGGCTCTCAGGGAGTCGATTTTCTCTCGAACTACTCGGATTTTATCACCACGGGATTTGGCGGCCTCCCAGGCGGCTTTTAGAGGCTGTAATTCGTCATTGATGGCTGCGATTTCTTGGTTGACGGCTTCCAGCCTTGCTTTACTTGCATCGTCCTGTGGGGAAAAACAGTCGGCGTGTGAGCAGTCACTCTGGAATAATGAGAAAAAACAATATCAAACAGTCATGCGTACCTTCTCCTTTGATAGAGCATGGGCTTCGACTTCAATCTGGAGTTTTTTGCGCTCGAGTCTGTCGACGTCTTCTGGTTGACTGTCCCTTGTGACACGGACGGCAGCGGCCGCTTCATCGATTAAGTCTATAGCACTATCGGGCAGTCGACGAGCCGTTAGATATCGGTGAGCCAGAGTAGCGGCGGTGACGATGGCATTGTCGAGAATGGTGACACCGTGGTGAGTTTCGTATTTCTCTTTCAGACCTCGAAGGATGGAGATGGTCTCAGGCACCGATGGTTCGTTGACGATCACTTGCTGAAATCTCCGCTCGAACGCCGCATCTTTCTCAATGTACTTGCGGTATTCGGCCAGGGTGGTAGCACCTAGACAGCGGAGTTTGCCTCGAGCTAGTACAGGCTTGATGAGATTGGCAGCATCCATTCCTCCAGAACTGGCGCCTTGGCCAGCCATGATCAAATGCATCTCGTCGATGAAGAGTATAATGTTTTCTCCTTTCTCCGTGGCCTTCTCTACTTCGTTGAGAATGGATTTGATCCGCTCTTCAAATTGACCCTTGTAGCTCGCACCAGCTTGAATAGCACCCAGATCTAGAGAGAATAGTCGTCCGATGAGTGATGCAGGTACATCTCTGTTAACCATCCTTTGAGCCAATCCTTCAGCAATAGCGGTCTTTCCAACACCAGGTTCACCGATTAGGACAGGGTTGTTCTTGGTGCGACGGCACAGGATTCTAAAAGTGGAGTATGTGTTAGTTTCACGTCAACAAACGCTTGGCGAGAGTGACTGGGACGCTTGAACTAACCTGATACAGCGCCGAACCTCGTTATCTCGTCCGATGACGGGATCGAGCAAGTTCTCTCTAGCTTTTTCAGTTAAATCGATAGCATATTTGCGAAGGGCGTCAAAACCTGTTTTGCAACAAAATTTGAAAGGGTCATATGTCAACGGAGTAAATTTATATATGCAACTGGAAGAAGAAAAAAGAAAGTCCACATACCCTCCTCTGCATTCTTGCTGTCAACTTTCCGACCTGCACGGACGGCGGAGATTGCGGTCCGGATGGCTTGATCGGAAACATTGGCTTCTTTGAAAATTTGTTTGATGACGGTATCGTCGAGTAGAGCGAGTATGAGATGGTCTTGAGCGATGTAGCCATCATTCTGTGGTAGGAAATTCAAGAAAAAGAAGTGTCAGTAAACTTAAGCTTCATACGTAGTTGAGTATATACATATGGAAATGAGTCTGTTACTAACCTGCTGTCTCATGAGTTTCTGGGCCTCTTTGAGAACCTTGGTTGATGAGGAGGAGAAGCCGACTTGGTCTGGGGGAGGGTCTTGACTTGGCTCACGAACCAAGCGCTTGTTGAGTGCACGTGTTATTTCTCGAGCATCGGCCCCGGCCTTGTCCAGCACGTTGGCGAACAGACAGTCTCCGCCAGACGCACCGGTGCCGCCGTTAGTACCAATGACCATCGGATCGAGGAGGGCGAGGGCGATGTGGATAGGTTGAACGTGGACATGGGACCTCTCACGGGCGAGGCCGATCGCGGTCGTGAGGGCATCGTTGGTCTTGTCGGTAAAGGAAAATCCAGCGCTGGATGACATGGCAGTGTATTTGATTTGATCTTTCTTTGAGGTATATATATATGATTATGATTGGGGGTGGTCTTTGTATGTATTTCTCAACTCTGGATCTGGGTGTCGTTCAAGTGGGGATGGCTCTCTATTTATAGGGCATTGGTCAACAATACAACGACACTCGTCTCCTAACTCACACTCATCCTGATATTGCTTCGATTGAGTTCCAGCATGATTCCCGTGGCGGAGTCTCGATCAGCATCCATCGGCATCCATTCCCGTCGCCACTTCTCTCGAATCCACCAGAATCTTCCAGGGTGCTCTTCCCCCCGTCGCCATTCGGGGATCCCGAATCAGGTGTCGCCAGGCTGCCCGAAGCAGTACCCGAATCCCCCGGAGATCTCGGTCACACGCAGCGAGATGTCGGGTGCGCAGTTAGATTCAAGGCCAGACCTTCCTCTGCAGAAGGCAGATCAATAACCTACTGCTGAATTGGCTCTGCAAAAGCGAGGATTCAATATGCAAAGGAGCCTTTGCTTGAACCAGCCATCATCCCCCAAGCCCTGGTCAGGCTCCTCAACTCAAATAAGTGCTCATGGTTTTGATAACTTGAATAATCTACAGTTCCCAGGGCTAACTTGTCAAAAGATCATCTGTTCTTCCCTTGCCTGAACCTTTCAGCACATTCAAGCCTAAAAAAGACCATTTCAAGATCCCCTCCGCTGGGTCTCTTTCTCAAAGGTAAAATGCTGTTGAGATTTCAGTTCAATGATAAAATTAGATGAAGAGCTGAATAGGGGGGCTGAATTGCTGATGTTAAGGAAGCATCTGGACCAAGGAGAAAGAGGTGCTAAAAATAGATCAGACTTGAAGGTCACATTATCTCAAAGGGGAAAAGCTAATGTAGTGAGAGGAGAAGTAAATGTGCCACAGGTAGAGGACAAGGAAAGGTATGTCAACATAGAAAATCTTACTGTAATTAGAAGGATGTTAATGGAGTTCAGGTTTGCTGGAGCTACCAAATATGGTGTGGAAGTTAAATGAATACTTAATGCTGAATATAACTACTATGAATTGCATGATGGAAAAAAGAACACTCAGAAGACTAGCATATTAAAGTACTAGAAATTGAATTACTGGAGTCCTGTGATTGAATAAGCTCAAAAGTACAAAAAATGCTTGCCTGATCAGTCACCAAGTGGCTGATGACTGTGTTCCTGAAATTGATGTGTTTTTGATATTGTGGATCCACATGGGAAGGTTTCATCTTTATTCTTGAATGGCACAGAAACATTTTTTGGTGCTTGTCTCCATAATCATTTTACTTTCTTAATCCAAGTTCAATAAACTCACAGATTCATGAAAACTGAATCTGAGGTTTTGCCTACTGTAAGAAGTGCAAATGCTGGTCACTGATGCTTTGCTTCCTCCTGTTTTTCAACTGGAAGGCCACTCCACTGAGTCACCTAACCCATGCGCATCAGCAACATATAGGGCAGGCTCCTGAGGTTTTTGCCTAGAGTGTGCAAGGTTTTATACTCTTTGTTTCACCGTCATATGTCCTTGTATAACCCAAAGCATGCACAATCAATGCGGAAACCGCGCAACGCCTTCAGCTGGGGTGCAACCGTCAGCTTGGCAATGGGTGCCGTGTGTCCACACCAACTCATCACCACCAACAGAAGGCCTTTCATACTTCCTGTCAAGGTAACAACATCCTGGAGACTACACTCCCCTTTCCAATTGTGCTCCAGAGATTTGTTTATGTTGCCAGGAAGTGTTTAAGCTTTACACACAACATCTTCTTGCCGTCTCTGGATCCGGTGTGTACAATAACCCCTATTAAAATTATTCCTGATTAGAATATTTTCAAAGGCACCATGTAACAACGCAACCACTCAACACCAAGCGGAATATTCACAATTGAGTAATGCAAGGGGGCAATGACGGGTTTCCCATTGGCAACCACGTGACACGTCTAGCCCCCCCCCCCCCAAAGGGGAAACCACATGTGGGTTCACAGAGATACCAGATGCCATTAACATGTTCCTGCATGTTTAGTTACAAAGCAACTCACAATGAGGCATCTATTTATGTATATGTTTTTTTTCAGCTCCAAGCTTTTTCATTGCAGAGGCATCAACCATGATCAAATGGACTACAGTGGGAGACACCATATTACTGTAACAGATTTTAGGTGTCCCAAATGTGAAGCACAGAATTTTTTGGAAAAATTCCCCTGGGGGGTGGGGGAAGAGCAGGGGGAAAGTTGGCATTGATGAATAATTTGGAAGAAAAATTAAATCATCCTGAAGCAATATCTGATATTGGAACAAATTTAAGAAATGGAGAATCAGCTTCAGTGTCAAGAAGGAAAAATTGGATACATTGCCACATGGTTTTGAAGACATTCTAACAAAATGTAGAATCAAAAGGTCTGGAAACTTGCCATTTTGAGTTTTCAAAACACAATTAAATGTAAGCTGCAATCCTCACAAGATATTCTTGTTGAATTTATGAAGTGAAGAAGCTGAGAGAAAAAAGGCTAAAAAAAGTGGGGGACAATTTTTGGAACTGGCTTGCGGAAAAACTAGAGGGAAAGAACCAATAATTTTTATTCTCGTGTCACTAGGCTAGATTAAATAGACTAGATAAATGAGGTGAAGAATGTGGTATGAGAAATGAATATAGAAAGTATATTGAATAAAATCTGAGAGAAGATAAAACAGATCTTTTGAAAAAGACAAACTGGACAAAACCTCTCAATATCTTTTATTTAGGCTAGATGAGTGAGTCAAAAGTAAAATGTTTTAAATCACAAATACTGAGAGGCATTGATTTTAAGTAATCAGATTTTAAGGAATCAAATAGTGAATCAGGAAAAGAAAGAAGCCAGCATTGAGTGTGAGTTGTTTATCAATCTACAGCAAGGAGTTCTAATTAGACTACTGAGGAGGAAGTTATTCAAGCAGAAAACAGGATTCTTGTGGCTATAATTCAGTCTAATTCAAGATGATTCAAGAAGGAAGAAAATGGGATTTGTGGGAGGAGTAGACAAGAAGCTAGGAAATCTCAACAATTCTTCTGTGAACCATTTGGTTTGATCTAATCTTGGGTTAATCTCTAAAATAAAGCACCTTCCAAGCAGAATTTTCAGATTGACAGTTCCAATAAATCATGTGAAACTGAAAAGTGGCAGGTCTAAACAAAAGCAAAGCAAGAAATCATGGAACCTTGTTCTTCAAAATCAATCAATTGATTTTGAGTAATTGATCAATCACCTTTGATTTATCATTGATCACTCTAATTGATTGATCAATCAGCACTGTTTGATCAATCCTGCAGTATTCTGAGTGGCTAACTTTGTCAGCTTGCTACTATGCAGAGACAATCATAACATAGTAACAAAAATATAACAAAATAATCAATAACTACTAAACTAATAACAACATTGTAAAAAGGAGTTCAGAAATGGATTCTACACTGAAAATAACCTAGGGTCACTCACCAAAATGACCCCTCAATTATAACTCCTTATAGTACTTATACAATATAACACTGCCAGCAATGCTGGCTTGGATGGTCGCACCTGAGTTTACATCGGATGCGGCCATCCGATTCAAAATCGGGCGCCGCGCCACCAAGTAAATCAAGGACCAATCCAAATCCGGTGGCAAAACGCCTAGGCCACAGAGTTCGAATTTGTCAACGATTAACTCGGTGGCCCCTTGCCTGAGTTTGAATTGGATGGCCGCATCCAATATAAACTCGGATGCAACTATCCGAGCCAGCTTTTCTGGCAGTGTAACAAAAAATACTTACAACAAATTAACTACAAAGACCTGTTACACAGGTACAAGACCTTTCACACATGTAACAGGCCCCAGAGACGAAAATACTAAATGAAATCATAAGATCTACTAGCTCTGGGAAAGTGCCATACAAATGTGATCATCAATAAAGATCCATTACTCACACGGATCTCCTACTGATCTGGCCCAGGGAAGATCTACCAAATGATCCACTCAATAGACTTGTTGATCCAAGATCAGTCCCCTGCTATATTCAAGCTTTCAGATTTCGTCCCCAAGGGTCTCTTAAGAATATTTAAAAGACCCTTGAGTCCCCCCCTTTTGAGGATTCCCCAGCTTTATCATTACCACTGAAAATTATCACTCAGCATTGTCCACTAGCTTACAGCCTTGTGTCCAACCTTGTGAACATTCAGTATATTATTTAGCCCTCTTCCAGCGTCAACAGAACACTCACCATCATCACCAGCCACTTCTGTTACCCTGTCACCCACCTTGGAGGATTTCTGTAGCAAGAAATAGTGAGTATCTTTCTTGTTACCAATTCCTCCTCACCATATATCCTGGGCACAATAAACACCCCTGCTTGCAGGCCCCAGAAGATCAGGTTACAAGTCAAAACCACCCTGTTTACAGGTCCTGATTATTAGAGGGCACCCCAAAACACCCCTGCTTGCAGGCCCCTCTGGAATATTACATATTCCGCAAAATCCTCATTTTTATTATTATTTCCACGTCCCAAAAGGACTCTAAAATTCCCAAAACCCATAAAAAATATTATTTTACATTTTTTATAACCTTATCTATTTATTTTGCTGGCCGTGTAGCTAGAAGGTTCAGTCCTTGGCATCACGTAGCCTGACAAACTTGGCCAATTGTTTTCTTTTGGCAAGTAATGAGTAATGAGCATATACATCTGAGGTTTGTGTATTAAAGCATAAGTATAAGTCCACATGTATGTATTTATGACACATGTATGGATTGATGGGAAGATATAAGGCCATGTGTCCCAAATCTTGACCAACAAAAACAAAAAAATCAGAACAGCTTGTCCAATTGCAAAACCAAGTCATTTCTAGAAAGTACATCCTCCAAGGAGTCCAAAAATGAAACTTTTGAAGTTTTTGGACCCCCACAGCAGATGAACACTCACCCCACGTGTTCAACTTGAGTTTTGCACGTGGGGTGTTACAGTCATATGGTGTCCCCCACTGTACTTTGAACTCAACTTGTGTACTAACGGCGCTCTTACTGATACCCTCAACGCAAAGACGCTCCGTTTACTCAATGGACCCACCATTGCAGGAAATGATGGAACACCTGCTCAGCTGACATAAACCGCAAGCGCAACGCCCGTACCAGCCTAACCACCTGCTGCCTAAGAGCTCTGGGCAGGTAGCCACTACTGACCAAGACCTCTTGGCAGGTAGCCACTGCCAATGGAGACCTCTCGGCCAACGGCAGGGAGCCACTGCTGACCGAGACCTCTCAGCAGGTAGCCACTGCCAACCAAGACCTCTTGGCAAGCAGGTAGCCACCCCCAAGACATCTTGGTGAGCAGGGAGCCACCTGCTGCCCAAGAGATCTCCGCAATCAGGTAGCCACCTGCTGCCTGATGGCAGGCAGTTAGCCATCTGCTGCCCAAGAGCTCTGGGAAACCAGGTAGCTACTTCCTACCAGAGAGCTCTCGGCGAGCAGGCAGCCACCTGCTGTCCAAGAGCTCTGGGCGACCAGGTAGCCACCTCCTACCAGAGAGCTCTTGGCAAGCAGGCAGCCACCTGCTGTCCAAGAACTTTTGGTGAGCAGGCAGCCACTTGCTGTTCAGGAGCTTTTGGCAAGCAGGTAGCCACCTGCTGTCGGAGAGCTCTTGGCAAGCAGAGCCATCTTCTTCTGGAGAGCTCTCAGTAAGCAGGTACCTGAGAGCTCTTGGCAATCAGGTACCTGAGAGCTCTTGGCAATCAGGTACCTGAGAGCTCTTGGCAAGCAGGTAGCCACCTGATGCCCGAGGGATCTCGGCAAGCAGGTAGCCACCTGATGCCCAAGAGCTCTTGGCAAGCAGGTAGCCACCTGCTTCCCAAGAGCTCTTGGCAAGCAGTTAGCCACCTGCTTCCTGAGAGCTCTTGGTAAGCAGGTAGCCACCAGCTGCCCGAGAGCTCTCGGTGGGCAGGTAGCAACCTGCTGCCCAAGAGCCCTTGGCGGACAGGTAGCCACCTGCTGCCCAAGAGCTCTCGGCTGGCAGGTAGCAATCCGCTACCCAAGAGCTCTTGACCGGCAGGTAGCAACCTTCTTCCAAAGAGCTTTTGGAGAGAAGGCAGTCACCTTCTATCTGAGAGCTCTCAGAGAACAGGTAGCCACCTGCTGCCAAAGAGCTCTTGCCAAGTAGGTTCATAGCCACCTGCTGCCCAAGATGCTTCCCAAGATCTCTTGGAAGACAGGTAGCTCCTTGCTGCCTAAGGAATGTTGGAGAGCAGGCATACATCATGAAATCTTGTGAGGTTAAAGAAAGGATCTTGCCAGGCCCTGGATGTTGTGGCAATCATCATTATTGTAAAAGACTGCAAATATGAAAAATGGCTTTTTTGCACAGCAATACAGATAGAAAGAATTTTGCCTTGTGGGGTGATAATTAAAAACCTGGTTTAACAGGAATTTCAATACCTTCCTTGAGCCTTCCTGAATCAAGTAGTAGTTCTGTGACAAAACTGATGTTAGTAACTCACCATTTTTGTTTAGCTTCTTCTATGTCTTTCATTAAATGCCTATTTTTCCAGTTCCTTTCCTGGCTTTCTAGTGTCTATCACAAGATTAAAAGTAATCTTTATTGTCTTTGAAATAATCTTTCCACCAAGCTCAAGCTGTGGTTTGAAGTTTCTAGATGTAATCTTGAAAATGAGTGTACAGCTTGAGCTTATTTTGAGGTCCAATCAAAAATCTGACTTTGAATTTATTGACAAAGTCAAAAGTTTCATAGATTCTTATTTTACAGGTGAGCTTGATGAATTAAGTGATGAGGTGATGTTAAAGTGAATGTGGTGAGGTGTGCTGTATTGTTGGGTGTTTATCAAACTGCTCCAAGAAGGCAATTTCTGTAGAACTCGGCCCTGAGCTAGAATGAGTAGTCATTAGTCAGAATGGTAATTATGGGTGCTCATTGGTGCGTGGCACCTTTGCTAAGAGGAGTGAGCGGCAAAGCTGCCTTTTACTCTAGTTGGAAATAAAAATCCAAGTCTGAAGACATTTCTTTATCCAAGATTTCATTTTGCTGAAGACATTTCTTTATCCAATCATTTCAGTTTGGGCATATAAAGTTCTGTTGTGGCTATGTATTAATTTTAAAACATTGAAGTAATAAAATTAGTCCCAAATTCTTAAAAAACTGCAATCTTGATAATAGGGGGTATCAAAAGGCAAATCCAAACTTATGTAATTGACTGGTTTTCAAAAATCCACCATTTTCAAAACCTTTTGGTTGCTCATCAAGCAACATTTTGGATGCAGTAATGAAAAAAAAGATTTTTGGATAATTGACTGGTTTCTAACTGTGGATTTGGTATATTTGATACCCCCTAATGTTGATAGCACAAATATGCCATATGAATACATCAAGAATCAATATACAAGCTCACTGCTTATGGGACTGCTATGACCAATGTTTTGAACCACCGCGTGTGCACATGAGCCTGACTCCTGAGGACAAGTACATAGTGCTTGTACCAGTGGTGCTCAAATCTGACATCAAATCCCGCTTGTGTGTGATTTTCCAAGTGTGATCACCCAAATTTGTATTTTTTTTTTTATAAAAAAAGGTTTATGGGCAAGGAATGTATTGAGAGAGAAGTCATATGAAAGAGAGAGGTATGAAAGTGAAGAGCAGGAAACCAAATAGAAAAAATGGGTTTCATGAGAAAGGATTGAGAATTGTATGTATGAGCTGTGAAAACTATAATTAAATGGGGCCTCTAATATCCCAAACTCTTACGAGAAAAAATTGTGGCCTGGGGATAAGCTGATTTTGCGCAATTGATCTCACTTGTGGGCTCCACCACTATAGTCGGGTAAAAGGATTCCCAATTGCTTGGCCAGCACCTCATTTCCCAAGTTGTGCAGTGCCTTGCCATATAAATCTGGCGCATTGTGTTCAAGTCTAGTAGACCAACCAACATACTTGAAGTCACAAGTCTTGGTCTAGGGGTGCAAAAAGGGTTCAAAAGAATGAATCTGAAAAAATAAATCAAATTGAAAACTATCTGTAATTTATACAATTAATTTTGCTTATTGCAGATTTTCAAAAATCTTTAATAGTGCTTGGAAAAATCTGAAAAAATTTGGAGAGTACAGCCTGTGAGGGAAATGATGATAAATGAATTTTTTTGACCAAATGAAATATTGGATCACAGTGGTCAGCAAAACAGGGACAAAATTGGAAATTCAGTGCCTTGACCCCTTTTGGGACTCACAAATGCCTCACTCCACATTATCCAAAAAACCTAGCAGTAATTTTTTTAATTTTTTTTTTCTTTTATTTTTATTCTTTTCACATGTTCAGCTGTGGCCTCCAATTTTTTCCAGATTCTTCAAGCCCTATTAAAGATTTTTATAAATCTGCAATAAGCAAAATCAATTTTATAAATTTCAAATAGTTTTCAATTTGATTTATTTTTTCAGATTCATTATTTTGAACCCTTTTTGCACCCCTGGACCAAGACTTGTGACTTGAAGTGCGTTGGTTGGTCTACTAGACTTGAACAAAATGCGCCAGATTTATATGGCAAGGCACTGTACAGTGCTAGTTAATTGAAACACAGCACTTCAGAAAGGGCTTAATGGGGAAGCAATGGCGAGACTGGCTTGAACCAATAGAGAGGCAAAGAAAGACCACAGCAAAACCATCATGTGTAGTCCACCCTGGTTAACTTCCAAATCACAATTCTGGGTGTACCGATGAAGTGACTGGGTCACATAACTCATTAAGCTCCATAGGATGCAGTGATCCGGGTACTATTACTTACATTCTTTAGGTTCTATATTGAGAAGCCTGTAAACAACCGAGTTTGAAAAGTCATCAACCTCTATGTACTTCAGGTTCCGAAAAAAAAGGCCTAGCAAAAGAGTTTGGTTGCTTCATTTTGGAGCCGTGTGTCGTCAGCTCATTATGCTAATCTCATAAGGAGTTGGACTTGTTCCGAATGAGTGAGTGACCAGGCGAATGATATTGATAGTTTGCAAAACTTTCACCCGTTCCTTTTTCACGAGCCAGCTTTCTTATGGTTGCATAATCCTGTAGTTGTTCATTGTGCCAGTGAGTGAGTAGCTTTCAATATACAAACGGCTGTTGAATATCGCCAACCTCATAACCAGCTTCCGATGTAGTCGAACACGAAGGGAACTGATTGCAAGGGGGAAATACGTAAACCACAAAATTAGTTAGCACCGTCATGTTGGTAGCTTAACGGGGGGATAAATCAGAAACGTAAGGAGTAATTTTGGTCATGTATGTCGAAGGAGAATAGATCTAATTTGTAGAAAGAGAATCCGAGTGAAGCAGTAGAAACTTAACTGGCTCGAATTGTAAGGATCGTGTATACGAAGCCTTTCATGGTTCTTCGAGCCTCCGCTTGGGCCAGAGCTATTTGAGCTGGAGAAGGCGCTGGTTGACCTAGTTTCCAAAATCAGTCATCAAAACGATCAGTACATGAACTTGGTTGTCTCATTATGCCACGCTTGGGTTGCAGCAACATATCAAGATGAAGCTCCTTCCTCAACGAGATTGGGGGAGACAGACTTACCAGAGAACATGTCGGGAGATTCGGTCAAGAGTTCTTTGAAATGATCGGTCAAGTTCGCTAGATCGATTAACCCGCTCGTCGTCCCGCTTGGAAACTTGATTCGCTGCCGAAGATATTCTGCGGGAAACTTGCTATCGAGCTGACTGTGTCCGCTGTGGGGTCCCGCCCGTTTAGGTCTGCCCGCTCCAAGAAGCTCGGGGGGTGCGCTCCCCGCCCTCGCCCACTCTTGCTGCAATGAGCAACTGGAGAATCCCATTCCTCTGCGCATGAAAGTATGGCCTTGGGCCCACCTCCAGCCCATCATGTTCCAACTGCTGAAGATGTTGATCCATTAAGTTCAAGAAGGAATCTAGAACTCTTTTCCAAGGGTATCTATTTCTAGAATCTAGGGTACCCTGAATCAATTGTTCCAAGTATTGCTTGCTCAGATCAGGTGCCCATTTTCGTGTATCTACAACTGGTGGCTTGAATTTGGTACATGAGGCAAAACCAAATGCATGTTCAGAGAACAACAAAAGCAAGTAATTGTGGAATTGATTTATCAACACCACTTAGAATATAGCCTGATATTTGTTGGTGAATCTTTTTGTAGAGCTGAGAAATTATTGAAATAAATCCATAGTACACTCAATCTAACTGGAATTGCCACTTTCTCCCACAATCTAATTTCAACAATATTCTTGAAAGGAAACTATCCTTTGTGAGGGACTTCCATGTAGATTGTGATATGAAAAAAATGAAATATGAGGCCAGTTCAGATTTGTGTCTTGAACCCCAATGAATTTGTGAATTGGATCACAGTTCTAGTATGGAATTTATTGGATTGATAGAATTCTTCTATTTATACTCTTCTTGAGCTAGGTTGATTGGCTTTTCACATATGTACAAATTGTAGGAGAGTTTTTCAAAAAACAACATGACAAGAGAAAATGAATCAAAAAATATATGTGTGTGAAGGAGGCAGAGAGTGTACATCCAAGTGGTATATGCAGATCAAAATTTTTTATTGTGGTTTTACCGGGTGGCGGAATGATTTTTAGTCTGAAGGAAGAATTCAAAGTGTTCATCAGAGGTAGGTAGATATAGGAGAGAACCTGTCTGTTTTGATATTTTTTCTCAATGAGGCCAAAACATGAGTACGTTGTATCTTATTTTGTGAATTCTGTCTTGGTCACACAATGTTGGTGAAGAGTATCAGCGCTCATCTTCTCTGGTGGTGGTGGCTACCAAAAAGAATGATAAAGTTCAGTTTGATTCAACTAGGTGCAAAATGCAGAAAGAAAAAGACAGGGAAAAAAGAAGAGAAAACTCACATCGTCATACTTGTAATTGCAGCAATAATTATTCGTTGTCTCAGTACCAACACAATTGTAGCCCGTTTTTGTCTTTTTTGTCTTAAGGTCTTCATAGTGACCCATGGTGGCATTGACCACTGCGCAATTGAGGAGAGAATTAAGAGAAGGAGTGTGCGTTAATTTTTGTAGAGCACGCTGCCGGGAGAGCCTCATCTCAGAAGAAAAACATCCCAACAAAATAGATATGTAAAACGTACATCGATACTCAGTGGGTTCTTCATATTCCTCCCCGGTCTTTTTACTGGTCCCAATACCACACCACCCTGTCTTTTTTTGTTTGTCCGCACCCGTCAGATCGCTGCATATAAAGACAACAGTTTTATTCACATGAGGTGGAGTTTTGGCTTTGAGGGTAGTTGCATAAAGAATTAGGGCGATCAAGGCGACCTTCATTGTAAGTTATTGGGGTAGGCTAGATAGATGAATGAATACTGGTTATTTATTCAAGCAGTTCAAGATTCAATGGAAGGTGTATATATCTTGAAACTGATGAGAGCAATGCTATGAACTGGTTTGGCGGATGGATGACCAGGCACTTTTTGGGACATTTTGAAGTGCTTTTATAGTCACGATGAACAGTTAGATAGGACAGGCGCTGGGTCATCGCCGGCCGGAGGCGGTGGAAGGGGGAAGGCTGTTGGCATGTAGACATGCCCGGTATCATCATCCACTTGACTGGTCAGCTATGGATGATTCCAAGAATTTATTTCTGTACATGCCAACACCCTTCCCCCTTCCACCACTTTCTCCCGGCGGTAACCTAGCGATTGTGCCAGCCAACCGTCAGTCAAGCCACATGCGGTCAGCAGAGTTTTCCGGTACGGGCAGGTGCAAACCGGTACCTGCTTGCCGAGGAATCCTTGGCGGGCAGGTGCAAGCCGGTACCTGCTCGCCGAGGAATAACGCCTCAGCAAGCTGGTACAAGCTTGTACAAGCGCGCCGGCGGCAACGACGTCGCCCCCCGGTAAAACCGCGTGTAGGCGCGGTTTTACCGGGTTTTTTTATCAATGCAAGACCCCAGCAACACCCGGTTAAACCGGCTTATGTAAAACACAGAAGAATGGGGGTTTTGCTACCAAAAATCATCCACTTTTTTTTCAAAAAATTTCATCTTAGATACCGGTTCATAAGCATGTTTATTTTTTTTCTTTTTGGGTTTCCAAAAAAAGATACCATCACATAAGTATCATTTGGGCTTTTTTTGTGTGTTTGAGCAGGATCACATTTTTTTTGTATTGTGTGCGCCATTGTAGTACACCATAGAATTGCTTTTCAAAATGGCCTCAAATTGTCTTACATATTCACCAATGAGCAACAAGTAAAAGGAGGAATGTACCTCAAAGTACCTGATTGTGTGCCTTTTTAAGCTTCAGCAGGGTTTTTTTCAAAAAATCAACCTCAATTGCTACCCAGACATAAGCCTGATGAAAATTTAAAATTTGCACTTCTTCAAATAGCTACCAGCCAGATAAGTATGTTTTGAGAGAAAAAGTCTGATTTTGCTACCAGTTTTGGGGTTTACATCAGCATGTTTTGGCCAAAAAAAACAAAATTGCTAGCACTTACATAAGCCGGTTCAGTAGGGGCTTGCTGGGGTCCTATCAACGCCCATATAAAGAAATTGTCTCAATTTTTTTTTCAAAAAAAAAGGTCAAGTACCCTTTATAATTGCTGCCTGAGTGATAATTCATTTTGTATGAACAAAAAGTATATTGCCGGTCACTGTACATATAAACAGTGAGAAGTCTCCTGTGTGTAGGGAGATAGACATTTGTGAGTATGGATCTCAGTTCAAAGATCCACATGGTCAAGGCAACAACAGAAGCATCTTTCATCCTAAATCCAATGGCTCAAAAATGAGTAGTGAAGAACAACACATATGTATGGCCAAGCTTAACAAAGCCTCTGAGTGAGAGCCCCCAGTCTTGACTACAGCTAATCCCATTTTTCTTGCGCTATTGGGGGACACCCCCGGACCAAGTTTTTCTTCAAAAAAAGCGCCACACAGCCTGTACAACGGGACGTACAGGCCGAGGGAGTCAACTGTCTCCCTACACAGGCTCTGCAACTGCCTGCGGGTGCAAACAACAGTGCTCGGGTGTGATGGGCCAGGGGTAACCTTGCAAGAGGATTGCAACGGTGCTGGTCCCATCCTTCCAGTCCCAAAAACAAAAAAGTTAGCTTTTTGGGACTAGAATGCTCTGTTTCATACAGGCCTGTATGGCCCAGTGAAAATCTGGCGTTAAAAGAAGACAAATAAAAAATGGAGCCGGGGGCGCCCCCTGACTTCGCAAGAAAAATGGGATATGCTGTATTTTAAGAGTGACTTGCATCATTCTACCCAGTTCTGTCAGCCTATGTGATGCCAAGAACAAAGTTCTTCTAGCTACACGTGGTGCAAAGATATAAAAAAGATGGTTTCACACGTGGGTTTCACGATGAAATGGGGTAAAAAAGAGAAAGAAAGAAATATAACAAAAAGAAAAAGCTTTTTATTAAAGAGGGGCCTGAGTTACAGGGGTGTTTACGGTGCCCTCTATGAATTAGATCCTGAAATAGCAGGGGTACTCTAATTATCTGGTCCTTTGACAAGGGGTACGCCCAGAAATGACAAAGAAATAAGTACTACGGGGAATTTTACTCACTAATGCTAAAATCCACGCAGAGGGGTCTTCTTCAAGCTTGGCGGAGGTCTTGAGGCGTCAAAAACAGGTCTTGGAAATCTGGGGATTTGTCGTGGTAATGGTTGGTTGAGTTGTTGATCAAATATAACAGGTATAACAAGGCTAACAACTAGTGAAAAGGCTGGTTGAGTGTGTTGGTATATGCTGGTATGATAAAGATGATGGGGAAAAACAAATGGGGGGAAACAGAGCTCTTTAAATATTTATTTTTGAGCCACTGATTTCGTGGTAATTTGTCTTTATTGCAGGTGTGGCCCATTTCAAACCAGACTGGGCCATTGTTACGCCAGTTTGGACAAAAAGGGTAAGCCACAGCTTCTTCTAGTTGAATAAACAAGGTTATGACACGCTTTTCTAATGCCAAACTACACGTAAACTAGCCTGGGTAATTGTTACTGGCTTAGTCTAGGCAATAGTGGCTTAAACAGGGGTAGTTACGCCTGAAATGGGCCACAAATATTATAATTGTACCACACTACAGGTGTTGTACATGTGTATTCAAGGTTTTTAAAGCGGAAACCTTGTTTATATAATTGATACAAGGTTCCTGAAACCTAGTTACATATGTACTACCTTAGCAACATGTAGTTGTGTAGTCCACGCGGGGTATTTAGTGAATTGGGATGTTTTATGTAATCACTTGCACGGGGTTGAAACATTAAACCCCAATTGGGCCTAACTCAGCCATTTCACACAACACCTCAAAATGATGTCCATTTTTGGACATTTCCCAGTTGGTATCACGATAACCAACAACAACTTCACGCATAGGTGCCGTGTGAACCTATAGGTGGGGGAAATGGGCAAAAGGGGTGAAGGAGTAAGGATTAGGGAGTAACATGGGTGAGGTACCCTAGGTTATTTTGCATGTAGACCAAGAATCTGCAATAATATTCTAAGTTTTTCTTCAGATTAAGAAGTTATATTATTATTTTCATAAAATATTATTTCAACAATGTCTTTGAGTGTTTGTTCTTAATTTTAATTGTTTCCAAACATGTGTGTTATTGTTACACAAGGTAAGGAGAGCTTCTACATATGTAATAATTAATATATAGAAATGCGTGACCGAATGGCTTGTTGCCACGACCGGCCATTTTCCGGTTCCACAAGTGGTATTTTGCTAATTGCTTCATCCGTCGAGCCCCATAACCTCGACATTGTATCATTTCTCACTTCAGTGGTGATGATCTCCATTTCCGGCACCGTAATCAATTTCTCGGTTCTTTTTTGGTTCCAATTTGTACCACCTCTTTATTTGTTTCAATTCCTAGACAACCTGTCAATTGACCGCAAAAGCAGTACATGCAGCCTGCATATGGAATTTCCGCTCTGAGTTGATGGTAGCCCATCGCTGAGCTTACCATGAGAACAAAGGAATGCTGTAATATTTAACCACCGCTTGTAGACAGTTGCACAACCGCCATCATTCCTTCCGCCTGTTCATTACTTTCCACCTTTTTATTTCTACATCTACTGCATCATGGCCCCTGCCCCATCATCATTGCGTAAATCCTCGCATCCACTGTTCAGCCAAGGGCCTTTTGACATCAAGAAACAGGTACCCTTTCCACCTGTATTATAAACTAAAGATCATTTACTGACCTGTATGCTTCTTGCTGCAAAGCTGTCTCCAATTCTGTTGTCCAACTCCTCATATGGTCAATTCCCCTACAAGTCCTCTTTGGTATTCAACAAAGAATTATCTTTGGCCGAGATCTCTATGAAGTTGAAATTGCAGGGATATTCATCTGCGCAGACAGCCTTACTGCAAGACAAAATATATTACCTCTCCGGGCGAATTATAGCTCGAAACATTAAAACGGCTCCTACCCTGTTTTTTGATTCCCAACTTAATTTCCCTGTCGCCAATTCCGATGGCTACACCAACTCCCTGGCCAATAAGAACGGCTGTTGGGGTTATGGCATAGTGATTGACAAAACCGAGGTACCAGTAACAGTGCCGGGTGGGAACTCATACAAAAACTTGATAGTCACATTGAAGCACTCTGACTATGATAACAACGTAAGTCTCCCAACGTTACATTACGGAGCACATGCAATTCCATTGTCTGACAATTGCGGATTAGGCCAAAGACGTTGTTGAATTCAAAGTTCGATACACCATTGCCGGCAATCGCAACCTTGGAAAGACATTCGGCTTGTTTCAATTGGGCCGGGAAGTCCTCATTGCTGGGTTAATTTCTGGCTACGACATCAAGGCATACATCCTCGAAGTCACAGTTTGCGAAACCCATTTCCTTGTGCTCAATGCAGTCACTGATCAACCTCTCTGTGCGTTTTGTAGGCTGTTTTGGTCTCCATCAGTTCCAGCAATGAGCAACTCAAAAATGCTCCACCGGTTGCCAGTTCAAGTGCTGCCCGCCCGGGCCGCGGTGACAAAGAGTAAGTTCCTTCCTTTGACCAACTCGAGTATGTGAAGCTAACACATACGTTTTTCAGGATCACATTTGATTCTGACGAAGAAGACATTCCCATCCCGCCTCCGACTAACGTAACCGAGTCACAATATGACGACGATGTCACCACTGAAACTGCGGCCCCTCCAACTAAGAAGAGGGGACGTGGCCCAGCCAAGAAAGCTGTTGTTGAAGCCGCAGTCCTTCACTCCAACGGTTCAGAGGGCCGGGCACAGGGTCCCTTAGTATAGTGGTTAGTGCGCACTGGATGAGGCCAGGTGAAGTGGGTTCAATTCCCACAGGACATAGTATTTTGAAATGTTTCAAAGCGCTCACCGGAGAATGCTGGGACGTCCAGGGAATGAACGGTTCCCTGGGTCTCCCAATGTTCAATGATGGAGGGGGGTCTTGATGACTGTGATTCTGTGCGCCTGCTGTCCATTGTCCTGTCAAAGGGCACGTTGTCCCAGGATTGGCTATATTTGCTTAGCCACAGACATTCGCAATACATACTACAAATGTCCCAATGATTCCAGTGCCGCAAAAGGATGGCCTCCTCATCCACGTTGACACGCTACCTATAATGGTTCAAGGCATGCTCCAAACTCCTGTTGCATGCTTGCAGCCGCACGATGATGATTATTTTTGGGCTCCGCCTGTGCTGGTGGCAGCTGCAAATTGAGATGACCTCCGCGCATGTGTAATTCCAGTACTCTTGGGATCTGCCTGTACTTGTGAGCGCTGCAAATTCAGATGACCTGCGTCAATATGGCTTTCCAAAGTACGTCGTTGGGCCAAATCAACTTGACCTACAGTGGTTTTTGACACTAGACTGGTCGGCAGCGGATGATTGAAATGACCTGCCTCTCGCCGGTTCCATTGATTCAGATTTGAGGCTTTGCACAATGATTGACACTTGTCATTACATATTGCCTAACCCGGTGGCACATGTGCTCTTTGTGGTTTCCCACCAAGTTCCGGAAGAGGGAATTGGAATTGGTCGTGGTGATCCGGACCTACGGTTTGGGATCTGATCCTAGGCCAATTTCTGAAACAACCACCAATTGTACATTACATTTGAGTCCTCTGGTCATAGCTATCA
This sequence comes from Puccinia coronata f. sp. avenae, assembly GCA_002873125.1. Classification (NCBI taxonomy): domain Eukaryota; kingdom Fungi; phylum Basidiomycota; class Pucciniomycetes; order Pucciniales; family Pucciniaceae; genus Puccinia; species Puccinia coronata. The sequence continues at coordinate 29,092 of PGCI01000361.1, read as the reverse complement.
TAATCAAGAGGCTAAGTCAACTCCTTGATTACCACAATCACTGCTTGCCATGCCACCAAAAAAAAAACCGCCTCCGTATCCTCCTTTCCAGGTTATTGAAGATCCCCAGTTCAACAATGAGGCATACATTACATCAAAAATGGGCAGCGACCTGGATCCGGACTTTGGCCAATGTGACGATGCATGTGCTTCATGCGGTGCCCTCCACTGGAAACTAGAGCGCAACAAGAAAGATCGGAACAAGGACGTGGCATCCTATCCCACTTGTTGCAGCAAGGGTTCTGCGAAGTTAGGCATTGACTACGGAAAAGACTACCCGGATTTCTTGAAGCAGTTGCTAACTGGGGATACTCCTGGTACGTGGTTTCAAGCGCAAGCCAATTCACCAACTGACAATGTGTGTTCACTACAGAGGCAGAAGAGTTCCAGTACAATATTCGAAGTTATAACAACGCATTGTTGTTTGCTTCGCTTGGGGCCAAAGTTGATAAGTCAACTCAAGGTCAGCAGGGCGTTTTCACATTTCGTGTTGGTGGTGAATTGTTTCACAATATCCGTAGCTTGGTCCCATTCAGAAAGCAGGATGCTGGTTTTGCACAGATATATGTGGTTGGAGATAACGACGAAACAGAGGCCAAAGACCGAATAAGAAAATCAAATCCCACCTTAAACTCAAACACCATGTTGAGTTTGCAGCAGTTCTTATCCACCCAAAATTCATTTGCACAGTTTTACCGAACTGTTGCAGAGGTTTTGGATAGAACTCCCGCTGCCAAGTTTGCCCTGAAGCATATTCAGATTAACAGTGTCAATCTCAAGACCTACAACAGGCCCTCAGTCAAAGAAATTGCCATGGTCATAGCCAACAATAAAGAAGACAGAATTGACCCAAGGGACATTGAACTGCACCAGAAGGACGGTACAGTCAAACGGATCACTGACAAGTACAGTGGGTACTTGGCATTGCGCTATCCTATTTTCTTTCCTTATGGACAGCCTGGATGGGCGCGTGGAATTCCAGCTTCGGCAAAGAGGAGTGAGTCAATTCAAAATGCGCCAGTCTTTTACCATTGCTGATTCTATTGGCCAGAACAAAATATTAGCCAACTGGAATGGTATGCCGGAATGATCTTCCAGCGCAAAGAGCATTTCTCGGCCTGCCATCATGGTAAAGCACTTTTTCAAGAATTACTTGATGACCTTTGGCTTTGTGTGGACCGCGGTCGTTTAGAATTCTTCCACACCCACCAAACGCAAATCAAAGCCGACATGTATAGTGGCGTTACAGAGTCCATCCGCGAGGACACTGAAGTCAAAGGAAAACGGATTATATTGCCATCAACCTACATCGGGTCGCCCAGGAGCATGTGCCAGCTTTACCAGGACTCAATGGCTATTGTTGGACACTACGGCCGGCCGTCGTTGTTCATAACCATAACGGCTAACCCCGCGTGGTTCCAAATTGGCCGCGAACTGGCGCGAGGCCAAACTCCAAGCGATAGGCCCGATATTGGTGTTCAAATGTTTAAGTTGGTGCTCGACCAGTTTCGCGAGGATGTCATTGTTGAGGGACGCCTTGGCAAAGTGGCGGCGTATGTCCATACCATCGAATTTCAAAAGAGGGGATTGCCTCATTGCCACATGATGCTCATGATGGAGCCTGGCTCTATTCCTAACACCGCGGAAAAAATTGATGCTCTCATTTGCGCGGAGATTCCTGACCCTGTTGCAGAGCCCGTGTTGCACAACGCCGTGTCAAACCTCAACATGCATGGACCGTGTTCTAAGGTCGTTGGCTGTCTCGAGGACGGGCAATGCACAAAGCATTTCCCAAAACCTTTTCAAGCGGAAACATCTGTTGTGGAGGACTCTTATCCGTTGTACCGGAGGCGGGACGATGGCCAATTTATTATCAAAAGAGGCGCAAAACTGTCAAATCAATATGTTGTTCTGTACAACAAGTATCTCACTTTGAAATACAACTGCCACATTAATGTAGAGGTACCTTACGGCATCAGCGCAACAAAGTACTTGTTCAAATACATTACGAAGGGCAGTGACAGGAGCTCCTTGGGTTTAAGCGATGGGGACGAAATAAAACAATACATAAACGGTTGTTATGTAGGGCCTTGCGAAGGTGAGCAAAGTCTATCAGTAGGAGTAGTGCAGTATCTGATGTGAATCCTCCAGCGGTACACCGTTTACTGCAGTTCCCAATGTCCGACAGGTATCCTTCGGTTACAAGACTTGGTTTACATTTAGAGAACGAGCAAGCTATCTACTACGTCAAAGATGAAGATGCCAAGGCGCTGTATGCGCTAGCCTGAGATGTTGGTGAGAACAATAAAAGAAGAGTGTATTTCATGTGAGTGATCATAGATGGAAAAGACAATGAGACAGAAACAAATGAAATATAATAAGAATAATAAATAACGTAGAGTAAGGGAAGTGTTAACTTACCTGAGATGTCGGTGAGAACAATAAAAGAAGAGTGAGGAAAATTCACCGACATCTCAGGGATGAGTCTTTTAGAGTAAGAGTGAAACCTAACATCCTACATAAGCATACACTGTCTACATATGCTAATACTGAGATAACCCTAACCATAACAGCCACCCCCTCGAAAAGACTCAGACAAGCGCTCAAAAATTTGAGTGAGAAGAAAAGAAGAAGAAAAAGAAAAAAAAAAAAAAAAACTAGAGAGACAGGGGAAAAAAAATGAAGTCCTGAAAGGAAATGTAGAGATCAAAAAGGAAGAAAAAAAGAAAAAAAATAAAAAGAAGAAAGAAGAGAGAAAAGAAATCAAAAGAAAGAAGAAAAAAAATAAAAGGAAAAAGAAAAAAAATATTGAGAAATCGATCCATGGGAACCTGTGGCGAAGTGAGGGAAATAAAGCAAAAGGTGTCGTCACCGTGATCTCAAAGCAAGTGAAGGTTGCCATCCGGCCTTGGAGAGAGACGAACAGATGCGGGGGGCGCATGTGTCTCGCAGCTAGCGCATGCTGTCCCCCCAGTACTTGCCATAGCGTATGTCGGTCACCCTGGACTCGACATGTTGAGGCTGGCTAAAATCCTCTCAAAGGGAAGTGGCCCTAGTGCCTTCGTCATGATGTCCGCAAGTTGCTGATTGCTGGGTATCCACTCAATGTCCAAACGGCGCCGGTGAATTTGTTCATTCACATAGAAAAATTCCCGCTCAGAATGTCGAGTATTTTTGTTCGCCGAGTTGTCCTTGGAGATTTTAACCGCGGCATCATTGTCGCACATGAGGGTCGGGGTAACGACATGTTCAGTCATGTCAAAGTAGAGTTCTTTCAACCATACAGAATGTCGAGCCGCCCATCCAAGTGCCATGAATTCGGCGTGACAGGTTGAAGTAGCTACTAGAGCCTGGCGCTTGCTGGCCCAAAGAATGGGGGAATTGAAGAGTGTGGTGATGGAGCCATGGGTCGATCGGGAGAACTCCCCCCCCCAGTTGGCGTCCACCCATGTGACGAGTGACCTGGCCGATGGTTGTGGTTCAATGACGAGGCTCCGACAGCCCAATCCTTTCACATAGCCAAGTATGTGCTGGACGGCTGTCCAGTGCCGTTGTGAGGGGGATTTCGAGAAGCGCGCAAGGAATCCGACTGCAAATGATAGATCAGGTCGCGTAGCTACAGCGAGGTAATTGAGTGATCCAATAATGGAAAGGTAACCATTTGGATTGATGATGATGTCGTTGTCCTGAGAGGAAAGCAGGGAGTTGGTGTCCTTAATCGGAATTTTACGAGGTAGGGTCGCCGCAGTGGTGAAGTTATCAATGATTTTCTGGGTGAGGAAGGGTTGTGATAGGATGAATTTTGACAAAGAGGGGCGTTCAACCTTGATGCCGACAATGTTGTGAATGTGTTCATCCCAGGTTGTTTTGAGTCGGGACTCCAGCTCAGCTCGGAATTCCGCCAGAATCGTTGGTGACGAAGCCGTGACAACCCCATTGTCAACATGAATCCACACCAAAACGGTGTCCCCGTGCTTTTGAAGGTGGTAGAAAGAATCATCGTAGAAACTGACGTGAAAACCTATGGTCTCCATGACCTGAACGAAATGCTTCCACCAACACCGACCACCCTGTTTGGTCCCATACAGGCCCTTGTCCAGTTTGAGGGACTTCCCGCGATGTTCCTCCGGGACCGTCATGCCATCAGGGACTTTTACCCAGACATCTTCGTCAATTGATCCGTGCAGGTAGGCCGCCGTGATGTCGAAAGTCTCTACTTTCCATTTGTTTGAAGCCGCCACGGTGAAAAGCATTCTCAGCGAGGCGAAGGTTGCCGTTGGTGCCCAGGTATCGTGATAGTCTTGACCGAAAATTTGACTGAAACCCCGAACGATGTAACGGGCTTTGTATTTCTTGATGGACCCATCTTGATTTCTTTTGATGTCAAAAAGCCATCGCGCATCGGTCTGTTTCCTGCCCGGGGGTAGTGTCTCAAAATGCCAGACCCCCATGTCCCATAAATTTCCGAGTTCTACATTCACCGCCTCCAACCATTTATCGCCATCCTTGCGACCCACTGCTCGAGCATAGTTCCTCGGCATCAGTTGTGTGCGTGTGACGACGTTGAGACCTGTAGCTTCAGTGGATTGAGAATCAATGATATTTTCGGCCTGACCCGAACCAAGCACTAAAGATGCATTGAAGATCATAGGAGAAACATCTTCTGTGTTGAGGAGTTTGTCCATAGGGCGCCTCGAGGGGGGGTCATTGTCCTGTTCTATAGCCTCATCGAAATCATGTTGGGGTACATGCTCCGGATCCGGCCCGTTATTTAAAATTTTGTTGAGAGTTGATGAATTGGTCAGCTTCGATTTGGGGGGTTCTGGAGGGGTAGTGGTTGGTTTCGAGGAATACGGAAAAACAGCTATTGATGATTCGAAGAATGAGTTGTTCGTTGGAACCCAAAAAATCCAACCCTTACCGCCTTGCACGTATCCCACCAGATTGCAACGCCAAGCCCTTGCATCAGTTTTGCCAGAACGATAATGGTCGGGCTTGTGTACAAAAGCTACTTCACCAAAGGACCTGAGACGGTCAAAGAGTGGCTTCTTGTTGAACATTAGCTCGAGTGGAGTCTTGTCGCCGGTGAGTGAGTTGGCGACGCGATTGTGGGTGAAGTATCCCCATAGATACGCATAACCCCAAAACTTGACAGGCAGATTCGAGGCGATGAGGGCAGTGCGTGCGATCTCCCCAACAGTGCGGTGTAATCGTTCTGCAGCTCCATTCTGTTCGGGTTCGTAAGGCATGGAATGTTGATGCTCGATCCCCTTGTCCTTCAACCAGTTGAGAAACTTGGTTGACATGAATTCGCCTCCGCCGTCGGTTCGAAAACGAGAAAGTTGTTTGCCAGTCAACCGTTCCATCCGTTCAATGTAACGTTGGAAATTAAGGCAAACCTCATCTTTCTTCTTGAGAAGGAAACCCTCGGAGTACGTGGATGCCAAATCCCGAAAAACAACCAAATATTTTACGCCCGAGAAACCCTCTGTGAAGGGGCCTAGGACATCCGAGACCATCGTGTGCATCGGTTTAAGTTTCTCGTCTTCAGATAAACGATTGCCTCGTTGTTGTTTGCTCTTGCTCACGAGGCAGTCCTCACATATGAAATCTTTATTGGTCAGTACACGAGGTAAGCCAGACTGACCAGAAGCGCACATTTTGATAATCCGTTTCAAACTTATGTGACCCAGTCGCCGATGCCACAAAAGAGCATCGGTGTCTTTCAGAGATGTGGTGAGAGCATGTACTTCGGTAGGATTCAAAACTTTTGATTGCAAGGTGGAGGATAACAGTGCCGGGGGTACAAAAACCAAGGGAGAATCGCCCAACTTGACCAGTGCAGGTATCTGCCAGCGACGATTTAAACAAAAAGATTGTAGGGAGAAACCGCAGGGAAACACGACCGCCACATTACCACCATCCCCAACAACAATCTTCCCGCCACCCAAACGTAGGCTTTCAGCCGATAGTAACGTACACGTCGCGTGAGGGCTATAATAAACGTTGTTGAGAGTGATCGATCCCGATTTATTCTTAAGATTCATCTTCCCAACTACGGTGACAAAAGATTGATTGCCATTAGTGGCAACATTAAGGGGTATAGGGGAGGAAAGTGGAGTAGGATTGAGGAGGAGAGCAAGATCGTTGGTGAATGTGTGAGACGCGCACGAGTCCAAACCAAAAAGGCGCCCGCCCCGTTGAGTGATAAAGTCAATGTCTTCTTGGGTCAGTCTATTTTCCAAAGAGCCGGTGGTGATGGATTGGATGGTAGGGTTGTCGTTGGTGGAGATCTCCGGAGCCTCATCGTCAACCTCCGCCGAGTGTGCCTGAAAACTGGTCTTGATTGGTGCGGAAGCGGCGCGGTAGTTGTACTGACCCTGGTTGTTCGGCTGGCGGGGAGGGTTGGAGGAGTTTCCCAAAGGCTGAGTCGGCCGGTTGCATTCCGAGGTGTTGTGATTGTTCATGCGACAGCGCTGACACCATTTTGAAGGGGTGTTGTTGTTTGACGACTTCCCGGCAGTGTTGTTGCCGCCTCCGGTGGGTTTTGGGTTGTTGTTTCCTCTCCCACGTTGTCGGAATAAGGTAAGCTCGTTGTGAGTGATCAGAACTAGTTCGTTGTTTTTTATTTCTGTGTCACCATTTGCCATACGCAAATCGAGTTGTCGGGCCACGTTGACGAACGGAAATCCTTCGAGGTTAGGTAAGGAGACATGGTAAAGCATTCCCAAGAAAGATTCCTCGGTAAGCTTGAAACCTGAGCGATAGAGGTTTTTTACCATGTTTTCGAGCTTTCGAAAGTGCGAGTAAGCATCGGAGGATTTGTCGAGATGGTTAAATTTGGTGTCGAGGATTTCCCTCATCATTGCGACATGAGCTGTGCGACTGCGCTGGGTAAAAGAGTCCGAGATCAACTTGAAACCGTTTAGACCAGAGGATTCGCTGGCCACCCCGACTTTGATGCTATCATCGATTGTCCCAAGCAGTGCTGTTTTCAACAAAATATCCTCTTGCTCCGAGACGGCTAGACCGGGTTCATCGAAAGGGAAACGACGTTGCAAGGTGCTCTCCAACGCTTGACGGAGCATGACTATCCAAGACTGGTAGTTTGACCCGTCCACGAGAAGTTTAGGAACCGAGCCTAGTGCCTTATACAGCTTGCTCGTGTAGTCGGGCGTGGCTGGCAGTGGTCGAGAGGTGTCCGTTGTCGATTGCAACTGTTGGAATATGCGCATCTTCTGAAGGAATTCTTCATCGAAGAGTGCGTCCATCGAGGAGGGGGAGAACAGGTGAGATTTAGAAGGCGGTTGGAAGGTGCGACTGGAAGTGGGAAGGGGTTTGGTTGCTCGGGGTGGATCAGGTGTACCTGGGTCGATTGTGATCGACGGTCCAGCAGTACGGTAAGATTGGATACGGCTGCGCAATTCCTGAGTGGAATCTGCAGCTTCCTTTTGGACGGTATCGAATAGAGCCTCCATCTGTCGCACGCCGGGCGTTTTCTCGGAATTGGATGGCCTGGTCGAGGAGGAAGGGAGTGGTTGGGAAACATGACGTTGAAGGGATGAAGACCTCGCAGTTAAGGCAGGCCGGCGTTCCTTAGATGTGTCTCGACGTTCGCCGGACATGATAAATTTTTGAAGAAAACTTCGACAGGCTAGCTGAGATCGTGAATAGTAATATCCTACGATCGACTCTTCGTACTGATGGTTGTCACAATTCAGGTAGGCAGAGGGCTCATAACCTGTATGCGCTAGCCTGAGATGTCGGTGAGAACAATAAAAGAAGAGTGTATTTCATGTGAGTGATCATAGATGGAAAAGACAATGAGACAGAAACAAATGAAATATAATAAGAATAATAAATAACGTAGAGTAAGGGAAGTGTTAACTTACCTGAGATGTCGGTGAGAACAATAAAAGAAGAGTGAGGAAAATTCACCGACATCTCAGGGATGAGTCTTTTAGAGTAAGAGTGAAACCTAACATCCTACATAAGCATACACTGTCTACATATGCTAATACTGAGATAACCCTAACCATAACAGGCGCAAGTCGCTTCCGGCAAAGCGGGTCAAACAACTTTGACAGAATTCTTTCGCCTGAACAAGGAGGACATATATGGAATGACCAGACCAGCGAGAGACCTCTATTACCATGAAGTTCCCACACAATTTTACTGGACGCGGAACAAGGTATGAGAACCGCGTGAAAAGGCCAGTGAAGCGGTAGGCCGCTTGTACTATGCATCTATCAAGGAGGGTGAACGATTCTATCTCCGAGTGCTTCTGCAACATACAAAGGGTCCAACGTCGTTTGTTGACCTCAAGACGGTGGATGGCAGGATCTATCCTAATTTTCGATCTGCTGCCGAAGCCCGGAACCTTCTCTGGTCTGACGCACATTACCAGTCCGCGTTGAGGGAAGCGTCATTGTGGATGTTGGGGTTTCGACTCCGGGAAATGTTTTCGCAATACTTGGTGCCAAGTCCGCCGAGTAACCCACAGGGGCTGTTAGACCAATTTATAAAACAATTATCGGACGACTGTCGATACATTCTGATAAAGCTGAAATTCTCAAAAGAACCATCCTGCGCCGAGGTTCACAACCTTGCAAAGCTGTTAATACAGCAAATACTCACAGCTAACGGCAAAACAATGTCGGATGTTGGCCTGGACCCAATCCTGACCAATGCCGAGGAACTGCTTGGCAACGTTGTTGAATCAATCATTGGCATTCATGACGATGGTGTGCAGTCGTTGAGTCGTGACATTCTTCGCTTAAACAAAGGGCAAGGTCAAGTCTTTACAGTGCTTGAGGCTTGTTTGGACAACGGTTCACACTGCTTGAAGTTTATTGACGGGCCAGCGGGCACCGGCAAGACCTTTCTGTTAAATACCATAATCGCAATGTGCAAGTCCCGAGGCATGACCCCTGTTGTTGTAGCGTCTTCAGGGGTTGCTGCTATGTTACTGAAGGAAGGCACAACGGCTCACTCTGGTCTACGCATCCCTGTATCAATTCATAATGATTCTACTTGTTCATGGTCACCGAGATCTGCTTTAGCAGCAGTCCTGTCGAACGCTGCGGTTTTGATTTGGGATGAAATCAGTATGTCGCATCGTCATTGTCTTGAAGCTGTGGATCGGTCGCTTCAAGAGCTCCGGAACAACAATTCCCCATTTGGCGGTCTGAATGTAATTCTAGGCGGCGATTTCAGACAAACATTGCCTGTAGTGCTGGGTGGAGGTGCATTACAACAAGCCTTGGCATCAATAGTCCATTCACATTTATGGGAAGAGTTCAGTACCTTGAGTCTAAACCGGAACATTCGCCTGTTAGGCGCTAATGAGGTTGATTCAAATCCTGAAGCTGAGGCGTTCGCGTCTTGGCTATTGGATGTTGGCAATGGTACGGGGCAAAAGGCTTTTGCAGAGGAACTTTCTCTCCCATATGGCACGATATTAAAGAATTTTAACAGCTAAAGGAATTTATTGCTTGTCTTAGTTTTACATTCATAAAAGGAAATACAACGAGTATTCTGATGCAATGAGAAGTCTGTAATAAAAAAAAGCTGGTAAATATGATTTACCTAAAGGCAGGAGGTAATTCGTGGTCTGCAAACGATGAAGGATTTATGTTCAATCCGCACGGCGGCTTGATGAGAGGACTAAATGTCATCGTCAGCTTTTTCTACTCTGCAGGTCGTCATAGCTAAGAGGAATCTATTTACTATGGGACTTTTATCTTCTTTGCTTTATTGCACACGAGGAGGCTATCGTTCCTGACGATAACGATTTCTGTTTCCTGTGCATGGCAAAGCTATCTGTAGTCAGTCTCTTGATCTTGCAAGCTCCTCCAATCTTATAAAGGTCTGGACTCACTCTTCCTCGGAAAGGGTGATGCGAGTTAATAGGGAGCTTGTTGTCTTCAAGACTGGTTTGCCTGTTGTTCTGCGAACAAAACCGGTAAGGTCAGCTTTTCTTCCCCTGTTGTGTGATCTATAATTCTGCTTACTCCTTGCTTGATACAGAGATACGCGAGTTAAGATTTGATGGCTGGGGCTGGGCTAGGTTCGTTCTGTAGAGAGAGAAGAGGTTTTAAGCTTTAGTCTTCTCTCTGTCTTATGTCTTCTAGACGACATGATTTGCTTACCGATGATCTTCTGATCTGCTCGATGACGCAGATGCTTTGCTCATCTCAGCTGATCCTGTTGATCGATCGGCTCGGTCTGTACATCAGATCATAATGGTTAGTTTCTGATCTTTCTGTTCTTGATTTGCACAAATGACGTACCATTGTACGTCATCTGCTTTGCTTCTTGTCTGGTCTTTTTGCTGACTTCAGCCGAATCCCAACAGCCTGGGGTGCTTCGAGCTGCTAGGCGAGAAGCAGAATCACTGGGAAGAGAGGTGACTCCTATCGATTGAAGCGATCGGCGGATGGTGCATCTTCCAGTTGGTTTGGTTAGGAAATCAGCTGAGTTACTGGTGGTACGGATGTACTTGAGCTGGATGAGTTGAGAGGTGACTAGTTCTCTGACGAAATGGAGGCGAATATCCATATGTTTTGTCCTGAAGCTGTTTTGAGAGATTTCACTCCTAGCAAGGTCTATCGCGCCTTGGTTATCGACACCTACTGGGATTTGATCGGGTTTGTAGTCAAGATGTATTTCAGAGAGCAGACTGGCGAACCAGGCTATTTCTCTGCCAAGGTCAGATAGGGCCTTGTATTCTGCTTCCGTTGAGGAAAGCGAAACAGTTGCTTGTCGAGTTGCCTTCCAGGATAATAATTGCTGATTGGTGAGTACGACATATCCGGTGACTGATCGACGGGTATCGGGGCAGTTGCCCCAGTCTGCGTCTACTTGAGCATTGAGTGCCAACGCGGAGGCCTTGGTGAATAAGAGCCCCACATGCTTCGTACCGGACAGGTAGCGAAACACCTGCTGAGCGGCGCGAAAATGCTGAATGCCCGGGTTCTCAAGGTGCTGCGAGAGGACGCTAACCGCATAAGAGATATCGGGCCTAGTTAAGACGCTTAAATAGTTGAGCGACCCAATTAGGGCGCGATAACTGACTCCGAGCTGTTGGAGCTCATAGATCTGGTGAGATGTGGCCGCTCGAAGGTGCTCCTTGGGATTGAGAGGGCATGATGCCGGAGGAGCCAATTCAAGACCATATTCAAGGAGTTTCCGTTCGATGTACTGAGTTTGGTGGATGTGAAGGTATGAAGGGGTGCGCTCGAGGTTCATACCAAGGAGGAACTCAGCCTGCCCAAGGTACTTAATTGCAAATTCTCGCTCAATCGCAGTCTTGAATACGAGCGGGTTCTTGCTGATAACGACCAGGTCATCGACATGGGCGAACACCCAAGTTGCTGGTTGCGAAGAGGATTCCGGCCGATAGAACACACAGGAATCTGATGTCGTGGCCGAGAATCCAATACTGATCATAAATCTGCTGAGTCGATTGTACCATTCTCTAGATGCTTGCTTTAGACCGTATATGGCCTTCTTCAGCTGGAGGACAGAGTTGGGAGGACAGAAAAAACCAGGCGGGGGAAGGAGAGTGACTTTGTCAGTCAGCGGACAAGTGAGAAAGGCGCTCTTGACATCAAGCTGATGGATTTCTAGGTCGTTGTTGAGCGCAAAGGACACAAGCAGACAAAGGGAGGCTGCTTTTCCAGTTGGGGCATACTTGAGCTCAAAGTTGATCCCAAGCGTCTGCCGGAAGCCTTGCGCGCAGATGCGAGCTTTATATTCAACTACCTGGTTTTCTGCACCAAGCTTTTTCCGGTATGCCCAGGTTGAAGCTATGGGCGTGTCGTCGGAGTGTCTCGGACGAAGGGTCCACACGTCATGATCTATCATGTTCTGAATTTCCTTTGCTTCAGCGGCCTTCCAGTTCTCGCTGTCAGCGCTCTTCATTGCCATGGCGTGCGACTTCGGGTCAATCACAGTCGAAACATAACAAGCCTGCATTCGATGCCTTCTTCCGGTGATGATGTTGTCTGTGCTGATATCACTGGTGATGTTCTCCGGAGGTTGAAAATCTGGAACGTATACCCATCGACGACCAGTTTCTGGACTAGCTGGGTAGTCTTCAACCGGCTGCGTCAGGTCTTCCAATGGTTGTTGAGTGGTCTCGATGCCGACGTCATTACTTTCTTCATAAGGGAGAATGGGCTCTGCTGAGAATGTCGGCGTAAGGTCAGATTCCTCATCCCTGCGGATGGTGAGGCTTTTTGAGAGCGGGCCCGTGGTTGGAAATACATCTTCAGCAAATTGAACGTTTCTGCTGTGGATGACTTTGTTGTCCTCGTGGCGAAGGATTCTGTAAGCGCTGTAATCGTTGAGGTAGCCAAGCAAGGTGCCTTTCCAGGATAAGCTGTCAAACTTGTCATCCCTGACAGGTTTGGCTTTCAGAGCCCACGCATGACAGCCGAAGGGCTTAAGAAAATTGATTGATGGAGAGAGCTTGAGGAAGAGCTTCACCGGGGATTTCTTGGATTTGGACAACGACGGGAGACAGTTAGTGGTCATTGCCGCCGCTACCACAGCGTCTCCCCACCATTCAGCGGACATTTTAGCGTGCAGGAGAATGCACCTGGTCATGTCAATGATTGTCCGGTTTGCGCGTTCAGCCACGCCATTGTGTTGCGGCGTGTAAGGAGGTGCTATGTTGTGTTGGATGCCTTCCTTGGCCAGGATTTCACCAAGCGTGTTGTTGCAGAATTCTCCTCCGCCGTCAGTGACCAATTTTTTCATCGAGTTTCCGGTTTGTTTCTCATAAAGAGATTTGAATTGAGTGATTGCTGACGTTGCATCGGATTTATCTTTCAGGACTTTCACGTGGATGAACCCTGTATGCTGATCGACAAGTGTGAGAAAATACCTTCCTCCACCGTTTGATGCTGGGCTAATGGGACCGACGAGGTCTCCATGAATGACCTGCATTGGAGCTTCAGTTTCCGAGAAGTGCCCCTTGAAGGGCAGTTTGGTCATCTTTCCTGTCAGGCACGCGTCGCAAACAAGAGTTCCTTTGAGATTCGAATCACCGACTGCTTCTCTGATTCGCGCTGTGCTCGCATGTCCTAGCCGATTATGCCAGACCGTTAGCGGATTTTCTTCCGTGCGAGAGAGAAGGGCCGTCGATTCTAGTGTCTGGACATCTTCAAGCTCAAAGATGTTGTTCTTGCTGTTGATTTTCATGACGTGGCTGCCATTGAGAGTTACTTGAAGCTTTCCATTCAACGATTGAACTTCGGCGCGGTCTCTGATTAGCTGAGCGAATGAGACGAGGTTTGTTGAAAGCTTTGGGACATAGAGGGCATTGCGTAGCAAGACCGTTCGTCCACCAATTATGAGAGTGGCTTCTCCTTGCCTGGTGGCCATCATCTTCGTAGCTTCATGTCCATTGCCGGTGACAATGGCTACTCGCGCGGGTTGAGTCGATGTGAAAAAACGGAGAGAGTTGAACATGTGTTTGCTGGCACCGGAGTCCAGCACCACAGACTCACTGCTGGCTCGAGCGCCTGTGTAGTAGGCGTAGTCAGGGGTTGATGGCGTTTCAGCCCTTTCGGTCACCGTGTTAAGGCCAGCTTCCGGAGGTTTATAGTTCGGATTCTTTTCTGGGTGTATGGTCCAACAGTTGACTTCCTTGTGGTGGTAGTCTGCTTCAGGGTTGTGCTTTCCATGCTTGCATGGCGGAACCGGACCTCTTTTTCTTTTGTTTGAGCCGTTGCCCGTTCCAGTGGCTAGTGCTAGAGACTGGTGATTTGAATGCGGGAATTCACGAAGACGCTGAACCTGCTCGTGATTCGCTAGCTCTCATAGCTTGTCCAGGAGAAGCGACGGGTCAGACAGGGTAGCCATATCGCCGAGAAGCCGTTCCATGAGATCAGGCCGTTTTTCGGTGATCTTTTCCATGACAGTGACACTAACTACACTCTGCTTTGTGTCGATCCCAATCATATTGACTTCGGCTAAGGCGGATTCGATCTTCTGGACATATTTGAGGAGGTCATTGTCGTATGTGATCCTAGTAAAATTGGTCCATACTCTGTATATGCCGTAGATCGAGGCCGTAGCATAGTTGGTCTTGAGACGTTCCCATATCTTGTGTGCGCTCCGTCCACAGGTGGTTTTGATGCTGTTGAAGATATCAGGATTGATCTTTGAACTTAGTATCAACCACGCCTCCAGCACTTGCTTCTTGGTGGCGTCCTCAACCGGTTCAACTGGTTCTGCTAGGCAAAGGTGCCATAGACCGCGATACTCAAGAAACACTTCCATAGTGCTCGACCATATTGAGTAGTTGTTGCCGTTGAATTTAGGGATGATGATTATATCCTTATCGTCTTTTCTGACAGAAGCGTTGGAGGCACCGTCGTTTGCGGCAAGTATTTGAGCGTCGTTTTCATTTGCAGTCGAAGTTGCTGCCTGCCTGCCTCTAGCTGCGTTGCTGTTACGAGACATGTTTGATCGAGGTGCTTGGATGAGAGTGATAATCGTTCGATGAGCACCGAGACTGTAAATCTAAAGAATTTTAACAGCTAAAGGAATTTATTGCTTGTCTTAGTTTTACATTCATAAAAGGAAATACAACGAGTATTCTGATGCAATGAGAAGTCTGTAATAAAAAAAAGCTGGTAAATATGATTTACCTAAAGGCAGGAGGTAATTCGTGGTCTGCAAACGATGAAGGATTTATGTTCAATCCGCACGGCGGCTTGATGAGAGGACTAAATGTCATCGTCAGCTTTTTCTACTCTGCAGGTCGTCATAGCTAAGAGGAATCTATTTACTATGGGACTTTTATCTTCTTTGCTTTATTGCACACAAGGAGGCTATCGTTCCTGACGATAACGATTTCTGTTTCCTGTGCATGGCAAAGCTATCTGTAGTCAGTCTCTTGATCTTGCAAGCTCCTCCAATCTTATAAAGGTCTGGACTCACTCTTCCTCGGAAAGGGTGATGCGAGTTAATAGGGAGCTTGTCGTCTTCAAGACTGGTTTGCCTGTTGTTCTGCGAACAAAACCGGTAAGGTCAGCTTTTCTTCCCCTGTTGTGTGATCTATAATTCTGCTTACTCCTTGCTTGATACAGAGATACGCGAGTTAAGATTTGATGGCTGGGGCTGGGCTAGGTTCGTTCTGTAGAGAGAGAAGAGGTTTTAAGCTTTAGTCTTCTCTCTGTATTATGTCTTCTAGACGACATGATTTGCTTACCGATGATCTTCTGATCTGCTCGATGACGCAGATGCTTTGCTCATCTCAGCTGATCCTGTTGATCGATCGGCTCGGTCTGTACATCAGATCATAATGGTTAGTTTCTGATCTTTCTGTTCTTGATTTGCACAAATGACGTACCATTGTACGTCATCTGCTTTGCTTCTTGTCTGGTCTTTTTGCTGACTTCAGCCGAATCCCAACAGATATATCAGCACCCCGAGCCAAGCAAGGTGCTGTACGACTTAATTGGCCATACATATTCCCGATTGCGAAAGCATGTATCAAAGTACAGGCCGCGCGAACTGGCATCTTACTATAGGGCCAGGTGTATACTAACACCTTGGAACAAGTCTGTTTCCGAGGTGAATAACGCATGCTTTGAATTGATACCTGGCCGTGCTTTGATCTCGGAGTCTATGGACGATTATTGTGACGACAATGATGGTGATGACGACGCATTGCCCCCTGAAATTTTGGGGACAATTTCTTTGCCAGGCTTTCCTGAACACATATTGGCCCTGAAAGAAGGTATGCCAATTGTGTGCCTCCGGAACTTGAACATTGGGTCGGGTTTAATGAACGGTGCCCGATTAATGATTACCGGTATTCAACCAAACGTCTTGAGATGTATCATCATGTCGGGGCCCCGCGCTGACGAAGAGGTCTTATTGCCTAAGCTAAGACTTATTCATGAGCCCAACACACGGCTCAGCTCAAGGTTTGCTCGCTATCAATTTCCAGTTTCTTCTGCTTTTGCCATGACCATTAACAAGTTCCAGGGTCAGTCCCTTGACGAGGTCGGCATTTATCTGCCGAGGCCAGTGTTTGCTCACGGCCAACTCTATGTGGCGGTCTCCCGTGTAACGGACGTTAAAAACTTGGTCTTTGGTATTGTTGGCAGTGCAGAAAAGCCAGCGGCCACTACCAATATTGTCAACTTGGATCTATTGTCAGAGATTATACCCCATTAAAATAGTGGCGTGTTTTTTGCTTTGCTATTTTTGTGTTTTCTATTCTGGCTCCTTGTAATTGTGTAATTATTGTTTGTTTGTGTGTATAATTGTTAGTCTGAGCGCGCGTGGTGAAGCGCAATTTAGTGGCATTATAACCTGGACACTTGCCTGGTTTGCCGGTTAGTAATAATGGTGCATAGTTGTGGCAATTTTGCCTAATTTTGCCGAAATGACAAGCATGTACTTGTTGGGATACGGCCCGAATGCCAATGTTGCGGTCAAGCTGCAAAGGGAGTTCAAAGGCATTTCACAGCCAATGGCAGTTGCAGGTTTTGGTGGTAACTAAATCACCTGTCCCCGGTGCCAATGGCGGGGATAATGCCAAAATTGGTTGTTCTGATGATGCTCCGGCGCATGTGATAGCGCAGGGGGTCAATATTGGAGAGGTGACTGGAACATGGGCCGTGAAAGGCAGGTTCAAGATTGCGGTGATGATTTGACGTCATTTACGTGATTGACGCTTTTGAAGCACTGACGCTCGATAGGCCCGTTACTGTGTTTTGCCCCGTGTATTTCTCTCATGTGAGGTCAGGCGGTTGTTTCACGTTGTAATGGACATACATAAAATTTAAGAGTTGAACGACAGTTCCGGATCTGGTATGAACTGATGAGTGAGCCCAGATGCTACAACCCTGAATTTGTAGTTGATGCTGCACCGCGCATGAGAGCTTCAAAATCATTGCTTATGCGGCCAACAATAACTTCCATAGTTTGGGATTGGATGGTGGGTTTTCCATTGTTGGTGTTGCTTTTGGGCATTAACATTGAATTTCAGGGACTGATAATAAATTGGTGGAAAAGTTACATGAAGACATTGTCAAGGCTTAAGCCTTATCCGTCTTATAATTAGCCAGCTGCCGAGGTGTCTCTAACAGTAACCAGATCCGGAAGGGGACCGGCTCCTCAGCACAGGGCACTTCGTTGGCTTCAGCTGAATAAAAGGAGCCAAGTCATAAGCGTGTTTGACAGACGTTGCCCGGCTTTTCCTACCAGCTCAACTCACTTCCATATCACTTTACCTTGACTATACCTGCACGATTCTTAAACCATTTTGGTGATCAAAGAAAACAAACAAGAAGACAGCACTCTGCAATGCAAACTATCGAAGTAATCGGGACAGGTTACCTTGAACTTTTAGCTCAAAGTCAGAGGGCTCTGTCGGAAAGCCGATACATTATCCACCAGAACGCGGTAGACGATGCAATTGCAGCCGGGCTACCTCCAGACCATAAGGCAAGGTATGCACTCAGAGCTACTTACTGGCCCAACCCGGAAGCTATATTCGGGAAATGGATCTGTTTTAAGGGCTCGATAGACTTTGGGACTCGAGGCGGTTATATCAATGTGGAGGTTGAGACCTCTTCGTACTACGATGTCCCGCCACCGGACTTTTGGGCAATGACATCGCCAGTCATATGGGGTTCATTTCTGATTATTCAAACTGAATTCCGCCTTGAGGCAGTTGACCCAGAACAAGACGGTGTATGTGTCTGCCATATGTTTTACTGCTTAGCACCTATATTGACATGAATTGTGGCACAGACTCGGATATTAGTTTTGCACATGTCGGAACACAATTGAATTCTTCATGGAAACCGCATTGCGGTTGGTGTCACGATGTGGATATCGGGCACCATTGAAGCAGTAGACGGAAACTTACTCCACTTGAAGGTTAGTCCGCCTCATTTTGTGTGTTTGTATTCTGGGAAGCTAACATAAATGCATTGAACCAGTGTAATCAAGTCATTCCTGGGGTATGACTACCGTCTTATCCTTGGGCCTTGCAACCCGCTACTGGTATAAAGAGAGGGTTGCCTTGTCTTTTGATTGTTTTTCTTTTTCATTATTTGGGCCCCAGTGCCAACAAACTCCGTTGTTAATATTTTCAACAATTTGTATGCACTGTGCCAGAAAACTTAGTCTTTTTTTCCACTGTGTTGCCTCCATGCTTTCCATGGCCTTTGCCAGGTGGACAGGGTATTGATTGAGATACGATTCGCCCACTGAGAAGAATATGCAAGGTATGATGGCAGCGGTGGTGTTTTGCTTTGCTTCGAGGCCATTTTGGAACAAGGGAGCGCGGCGCAGCCGCGCATTTCCCTACTTGGTATAACGTATGTGAAAAAGGCTCTAATTTAGGGAATACAATATTTATCTCAAGTTTTCACTATTCTTATGTTTTTCCCTATTTAATGTGCTTTTGTTAGGTTGTCTCTGAAGAGTAGCAAGCTGACAAGTTCCGTCTGCAACCACATAAAATTTTCTAAAAAATCACGCCCCACCCCCCTTACTCAAAACCCTTACACTTCTCATCAACAGAACTGGCCTCCCCCCCTCCCTCATGCCTACTGGAGACCCCCCCCCCTCCTCAAGCACCCCCACTAACCTCCTTACCAGCTCCATCCACAGCAGAGGCAACATGCCCCAATTTGCCAACGCGTCTTGGGACGTGACAATGGACTCCACTCTGATCACCTTGACTAGCCCACAGACCCTCCCCAGCAGACCAACAGCCCCAAGACAACAGACTCAATGCCCGTGAACTTTTTCAAATCCCTCGCGGCTGACCCCTCAAAACGGGACCAGAACGGCGTTCTTGGCCTCGACAACAACAAGCTGGCATTCCTCGTCCAGCTTATGGAAGAAGAAGCCAAGCAGAAACATCAACTCCAGCTCATCATTGAGGAGTTGCGCAGGCTTTGGGCACGCGTCACCACCATCAAGGCCGGACAGATGACATGTACCCTGCCAGAACCCACCACCCAGAAGAACTACGCGTTTACCACGGCTGAGAACACCCCTAAGCCTCCTTCACCCCCCACAAAAGCTGACATGATCATTGCCCACCCATGTGGAACCATCATTCATTCCAGAGAGGGCACAATGTCCCTCAAGGAAGTTGACCCCAATATTGTCGTCCAGAATAAAAATAAGGTCCTGGAGACCCTGAACACAACTGTGCGCGGCGAGAAGGTTGTTGTGAAGGCCTTCAGATTCCTTCCATCTGGTGATGTGTCTTTCTATTCTCAAAACCACCCACACAAGGACTGGCTCAACAAACACAAGAATGAGTGGAGTAAACAGGTTTGCCCAGACCTTGAATCCACCCCCAGCACCTATTCTGTTCTTGCCCATGGAATCCTGCAAAGCTTTAACATTGATGCCGCAGCAAACAAGATCACACTTGCCTTGGACAACTCTTTCTTAGTGGATAAGATCTTTAAAATATGATGGCTTGGAGGCCCCAGGGACCCCTCTGATCCCCGCCAGGCTGGCACAATTGTTATTGCTCTTTCAGATGCTACTTTGGCTGACAGACTGGTCAAACAGCGCGGTATTCTCCTCAATAGCAGCTTTCACAGGGTTGAATGCTTCAAGAAGATGCCCCCACAATACTTCAAGTGCCTCCAAATGGGACACTTTGGTAAATGGTGCCAAGAGGCCAAACCAAAATGCGGAATGTGTGGCAATTAAACACAAAACCCAAGAATGTCAAGTCACTCCGGATCCAAATCATCAAGTGTGCGGTATATGCCGGGACAATGGGAAGGATAGGGAAATCTGGAGCAACCACACAGCTTTTGATAAGATGTGTGGTGTAAAACGGGCATGGCTTCTTTCTAAAAACCACTTACCTCATGAGTAATCACACTCCCACGCTAACACCTATTGTTTCTAGTAGCCACATTGTAGATAGCCCATCTTCTCTTGTTTTTTGCAATTAAGATTTTTTGCCCTCCTCTATTGCACATTTGAACTGCCACAATAGCCTAGCAACCACGTATAGTATCCTCAACTCTGAGCCGGACTCAGTTTTCATTCTCTTACTTCAGGAACCTTGGATTAATCTGCTGACCTCCTTGCCACCAGACTATGAAGGCTGGTGGACCATTTACAGCCCCGAGCATCAACCTACCTGCCTTCAAGACAAAAATTGCACTGTGTCCTATGTCCACAAGACATTTGCCTCCCAGGACATAAAAGTCCTGCCAGGGGGCAGTAAGTTCCTGACTGAAGTTGAGCTGCTAATGCCTGATGGGTTGCGCTTGCAAACCATCAACCTTTATGTCCAGCCAGGCACAACAACAGGAATCGACCAGCTGGGAACTTGGCTCGAGACCTCCAACAACCAGCGCATGGCCACAATCATTGGCATGGATTCAAACCTCCATCACCACTCCTGGAATCCACCAGGATATCACCCGGTACACAAAACTGCCAATTCCCTTGTCTCTCTCTGCGGGAAAAACATTTACCGGTTGATCTCTGAAAAAGACACCCCAACTTTCTTGTCAAGAAGGGGCTCCAAGACCGCAATTGACCTCACTTGGGCCAATTTCCTTGCGTCTAGGAGGTTTGCCTCAACCTCCACCTCCTCTGACAATCAAGGGTCAGACCACCAGAAGCTGATCACCCACATCACCACCCGTCCGCCAAAACCCACCTTCCACACTGTTTCACCAAAGGCTGCTGATATTGATCAGGCTTGTCTCCAAAAAACGGTCCAGGCAAAACTTACCCAGCTGAGTCCCCACCTCCAACACCTCCCAATTGATGAAGTGGAGCAAGAACTAACCTCCAGCATTTTCAATGCTTGGCAGGATCAGGGGAAGCAGGTCCGCGTCAACCACGCCAAGTTCAAAAAATGGTGGGACAAGGAGACCTTGAACCCGCTGATTAAGATCCATAATCAATGTCAACAGCTTCTGGTCTTGGCCACCCCTTCCCCGGAGAACGCTGAAAGGTTTAACTTTTGGAACGGCAGGTTCAGAGAGGCAGTTTCTTGCCTCAAGCAACAACAATGGAGATCTTTCCTTTCTTTGACGGACTCCACCTCAGTTTTTCAAGATTTCCAGTTCACCAAACCTCAGAGCGGTGTGGAACCACTATTATTAGGGGGAATAGAGCTTGAGAGGGAATAGGAGCTTGAAGGGCTGCCTCTTGGTTGTCTGGGAGAGTTGAGTACAAGAATATAAGAGTGTGGACTCTTAAAGAATAGGTGTGGCTGATGAGGATGGTGAGGTATAATTGGTAAGGGTATGATTTATGTATGTGGCTATGATTTATAATGACTAATAACTATGGACTCTTCTGAAGGAGCCAGGTGACACTCTGTGTGTACCCAGGGAAGCCTGCAGTAAGGTGAATATAATATAAGAAGTATTGACCAGAGCCAAGTAGCAGTGTTAATGACTACTCAGGGAAGCTAATGATATACTATGTAAGATTTAATTGTGACCAGGGATGAGTACTAACAAGTGATTTGTGTAGACAATCTGATGAGGAACAAATGAGCAGGGGGAAACAAGCCTCTTATATAGGAAATATGGACAGATGGGGAAGTGGCCAAAATGTGGTTGTGTGAGGGATGAAACATGTAGATGACACTTGGAAAAGAAATGAGCATGGCTGGCTTGTGGGTGGTGGAAATAAATGGCAGGATGGAACAAGTTAAAATTCTATATACAAAGGCTGAGTTGTGCTTAAGGGTTTGAAACGTGGAAAATATAAGTAGTGGAATATTCCATGAGGTTGAGGACTATATACAAGTGAAAATCTTCAAAGAAGGGGGATTGTGTTTCATGTGTTGGAATGTGTTTTGAGGATGTCTGGTGGATTCCTTGTGAAACTAGTGTGATTGATGTGTCTTGGCCAGGGCTTGTGATCCTTCTGTGATTGCTGAACCTTGAGTTTTGGACTTTCTGGCTTATTGCTAAGGAAAAATTGGCTTACCACAGCGGAGGTGGCATTCTGCAATTGCGGGGACCAGACGGCATCATCATCTCCAACAAAGAAAAGCATACCACACTGCTCTTTGAAGGAAAATTGGTAGTCAACAGCAAATGCAACCTGAGCGACGTCCCCCACATGACAACACCTCATTTGTGCTCTACCCAGCCATTACTAAACAAGAGGTCTCAAGGGTGCTGAGTAGACTGGCCAAAAAGAAGGCCGCTGGGCCTGACCGCATCCCAAATGAAGTCCTCTATATGTGTGCTCCCAAAATAGCTGAAACCTTGACTGCGTTATTCAACAGGTGCGTCGGAGAGGGGACCTTCCCCTCCGCATGGCGCTTGGCCACCACTGTGATCATTTGGAAGTTCAACAAACCCAATTACACGTCCCCGGAGGCTTACTGCCCCATTGCTTTACTGAGTACCCTTAGCAAGGTCTTTGAATCAATTATTGCTAACCGACTTACTTTCTGGGAAGAATCTCAAAAAAATCCTCCCTGAGGGCCACTTGGGGGGCAGACAAGGCAAGGGCTGTGAAGATGCCATGGTAGCTCTGACCATGTGGGTCAAGCAAAAAATGGAGGGAAGGCAAGAAAGTTGTGGCGCTGTTCCTGGATGTGAAGTCAGCCTATCCATCAGTCCACCCCTGACGTTTGACTCACTTGCTCAGGAAGAAAGGTTGCCCAACTTATCTCTGGCAAATCATTGCGGCTTTTCTGCAAGACTGGGCAACACTTCTTTGCCTAGAAGACCACCTATCAGCTGAATTCCAGATTGACCAGGGCCTCCCACAGGGATCCCCGCTATCAGTTATACTTCACATCATTTACAATGCAGACTTACTGGATCCTGAGTTCCGTTTTGACAGCAGCACGGTTTCTCTAGGTCTCATTGATGACATGGTCCATCTCACCGCAGACAAACGGTGTGGTAAGCCAACCCTGAATAAATAAAACCTTGGAGGGGTTAATTATGTGGTCAAAAGCACAGGTGGCCAAGGCTCAAGGGGGTTACAGGAATACATCAAGTACTCAGGCCCCAAATCAGGATCCAGCAAACACAACACAATCACACACCTGTCACACACAACAATCCAACCACAACTTAACCTGTATTTCCGCAAGCCCCCTTTGAATATTTTCTTTGGTTTAACCCCTCTTTTCCTCTATAATTTTCCACATTTTCTATTATATTCCATCAATCACAGTTCAGCCCCTTTTCTCTTGTATTTTCCACTATTATATTAGTTCTATGATGTCATTATATTTGACCAACCACAACTCAGCCAGTTTTACTCATTTTCTACTCATTTCTTTGTTCCATTTCCTTCCATGAACCACAAGTCAGCCATTTTTGGCTCTCCTAGTTGATTTAAACTCTCACCTTCTCATTTCCTCAACCACATTTTGGCCATTCCTATATTTCCCTCCCAAAAGATATATAAAGAGCCTGTTTTCTCCCCTCTAATTCCTCTCACCATCAGATTGTATACATCAGTACTCATCCCTGGTCACCACTCTAAATCCAAGCAATATTATTAATTCTTACTATCAGCCTCCCTGGGTATAATTGGTTACCTGGCTCTGCTAGAAGAGTTATTTACTTGCCACCTACTGCACAGTCTTACTATCAGCCTCCCTGGGTATAATTGGTTACCTGGCTCTGTTAGAAGATTAGCCAAATACTTTATTTAATAAATAAGTCTTAGTATCAGCCTCCCTGGGTGCAATTGGGTACCTGGCTCTGCTAGAAGATCAGTCATATAAAACATCCTCTTAGACACATCTAAGCATCCTCACCAAGCCACACTATTCTGTAAGAGTCCTTACTCTTATTCTTGTTCAACAAACTCTCCCAGCTATTACAAGAGGCAGCCCTTCAAGCACACATCCCTCTCAAGCTCTATTTTCCACCAAGAGTAGTTCCACAAGTGGTGTCCCAACAGTGGCCTGAAGATCAACAGATTTTAGTCACCAATTCACTACTTAAGCTTACTTAACAAACTATACAACTCACCCTTTTACATACACCATGTCACCAAACTACAACAACAGAAGAAACTCCTTCCATGGTATGCCAGCTATCAACATGGCAGATTTACATATCCCTTCCTTTAAAAACTACAGAGATAACAAAAGTCCAGATTCTTCAGCATCTTCAATTCATCCCTTCAGTAAAAGGGAATATAATCAACCCAACCCACCAAATACCCCAGAACCTGAACAGAAGAGCTTTCATCAGGATTATCAAAACTTTTATCAGCAAACTCCACCCCCAAGTCCTACCACTCACTTCCTAGACCGTGTTATCCAAATTCCAGCCTACAATCCCACTCCTTTTGGTAGAAGAGTTATCAAGATCAAGCCAACCAAGAAGAACCTGTTCTTTCATGATGGAACCAACATGGATATTTTGGACTTTATTGCTGAACTGGGGAATGCCGCGGTCCAAGATGGAGCTCAAGCAGAGGATATAGCTACCCAAATTTCTTCCTTCATCAGAGATCAGACCCTGTTAAAAGAAATCAGAGACATGACTGGCAAGATCAAAAATGATTGGGAACTCCTCAAATACCAAATGGTCCAAAGTTGGGGAAAGATGATGCCCCTAATGAAGTATACGAGAGAAAGTCTGGACAAATTAATCTACAAGGCCAGTACAGAAGGTGGAATCAAGACTCTGAAAGTATTTCAAGATTTCAGCACCAAGTTGGACACTATAGTCAATTATCTGGTTAGGTGTGGGCAAATGGCTAATGTGGAAGAAATTAGGCACTCTGTACTCAACTGTATCACTCCAGAACTCTGCCTGTCAGTCAACAAGGAGTTGATTAGAGATAATCAAATGAATTTGGCCATTGACGCATTGTATCTTCTTCAGCCATACCAAATTATCATCAAGTATATCCATAAGGAACTTAAAACTCTCTCAATCCTTCAGATGGAAGAAGAAGCCTTCAGCAAAGAAGTTCAGGATAAAAATGTTAGCCAGAAGTCAGTTGCAACTAAAACCCCTAGTCCAGAGAAGGCCATAGAAGAAATCACCAAGACTCTGGCCAGTTGGAATATCCAGAAGAAACCATCTACCTTCTATCAGTCCAGCCATGTTCCCTATGCCCCAGCCCAAAAAACTAGGCCCCCAGAATCCTTTTTCTGTCACTATTTTCACTAAAAGGACACTCTACAGGAAGGTGTAATTTGGCCAACCATGATGAAATTGAAGGTTTGATTAAAAGGGAAGCAGGACAAATCAAATTGCCTGATGGAAGTATTGTTCCCTTTGAAAGAAGCAGATCCTTTAAAGCTGCAGTAGACCAATTCCACTCCAAAGTTAGCCAGCCTGGAATAGTCAAGCTTCCTCCTGGTACAGAGATCAAGAAAGAAGAGAAGGTTCCGGAAGTACAAACCTCTTTTGGAAAATTGGAAGAAAAAGAATTTGAAGACTCCACAAATTACAAAAGTGATGCTGCCAAAAGGACCAGGAAGGGGGAAGAGAAGGAAGAATCAGAAAAATCTGGAGGAAGGAACTCACCCTACAAGAGGGTCAGGAAGGAGAAAGACCAGGTGATGGATGTAGATGATGAAGCTGACAGAATTATGGAAATTGCTAGGAAAAATCATCCAGAAATAGAACCCACCACTTCAGAGGATCCAGCCAAGAGGGTCCAGTAATTTAAGGAAGATGAGGAAGTCATCAAGCAATCTAAGGAAAAGGCCCCTAAGAAGACTATGTTGGAGAGGCCTCTAAATAAGGAGTTTCCGGATACAGAGGAGAAAGTGGTCAATAGGATGCTAATGGATGGAAGGATTGAACTTAACTATGGAGAAGTCTTTGCCATTTCCCATGGGGACATAGAAGTGTTAAAGAAAAGAACTAACCCCAGAAGAATTCCAATTAAATCTACAGAGGATACAAATAAATTGGTTAATACTACTGGAGCCAACTCAGACTCTGAAGATGAGGAAGAAGAAGGCAGTAAAAACCATCCAACTCACTACGCCTGCCCCTTGGGGTACATCAACATTAATGTGAATGGAAAACAGCTTAAAGCTCTACTGGATAATGGCTCTATGGTAAATGTCCTATCAAGAGGATTAGCTTGCAGCATGGAGCTTATAGTAACTGAAAAAAGGATGAACCTGAAACGGATAGGAGGCCATAAAAATGAAGTCATAGAAATTGCTGAAAATGTACAGGTTCAGGTTGATCTATCTCTAAGCCAGTTCACTTCTAGATTTCTTCCGGGGATGTCCAGCCAATACTAGGAAAGCCTTTTTTGGCCTCTGCCTCAGCTACCATCAAATTCCAGAAAGAAGGAGCAGAATCCCTGTCAATTAAGGACAAAGACAGAACCTACTTAGTACCCATCTTAATTCCCAAAAATCAAAAATGGGAAACTACCTTTCCAGTAACCAGTTTGTCCACCTCCAGTCATTTTTTGGCTTCTGGCACCTTCCAGAAGTAGAAAGATGGAAGGTGCCTAAAAATCAGTCTTGGAACTGGCATGTCAATGCTGCAAAATATAAGGCAGCAATTATAAACACGTTTTTGAGTTTTTTTTTCAACTAATTTTTGAAACTACTTGAAAAATCAGTATTGAAAAAATTGTAGCTACATTTAAATTTACAAAAGATACTCAAACACACCCCAAAAGTTGTGTACATTATAAACACTGGTTGGAACAATTGCAACCAACCCCACTTTTTCCAACTTGCGCAAAGCACCAACCCAACTTTCTTCAACTCGCACATAGCCAAGAGTGCGTCAACAAACCCTTCCCATGCCTCCACCTCACTTCCACACCCAAACCCTCAACTACATGGCCGTATGGCATCACCTTCATCTCCAACAAACACTTCAGGAAAGGATCTACATCCGTGCACCAAGACAGGCATTCATGCGACCACCCCGATGGGAGCCTTGGAACAAAAATCAGCCCACCAGTCCGATTTCTGGAGCTTTTCCGCATGTCAATCAACGACTTCAACTGGTTGGCTAACGAACTTTGCATTGAGCTTTTGCAGGACCCACTTGGCCAAGGCCAACCCCTAAGCGTTGAAGCTCAAGTTGCTGTTGGACTCTACAGGCTTGGTCACGGCGCAACCTATGTCACAATTGTACACGTCTTCAGCATTGGTAAAGAAACTGCTGACAAGGCCTTGGGCCGCTTTGTCATTGCTGTTCTCAAGACCTTCAGGAAGCGTGCCATCAAGTAAGTCTGGTCTTCTCATCATTTCTCATGTCAATCTCATCTGTTTTCACTTTGAACTTATCCTGCAACACTTACAGCTTTCTGGAAATCACACACTCTGATCAATGGGATGCGATAATGGCCTCATCTGAGCGCAGACACGGGATTCCTCAAATTGTCGGGGCTATTGATGGAACCCACATTCCCATGGCCATCCTTGCAGAAGACAATTGGAAGGGTTACATGAATAGAAAGAGCTGGGCGTCAATTGTTTTCCAATGTGTGGTCAATGGCAAAGGGAACTTCTGTAATGTTGGTTCAATTCCCCTCTTTCCTAGCCATTTGTAATCTTATTAACTCTCTGCTTATCCTCCCAGGTCAGTGGTGGTGGAGCAGGTTCAATGCACGACAGCCACCTCTTCCGGCGCTGTGGTGTTCCAAATATGACACAAATTTTCAATTTTTATTTTATCTATTTCCCTTATCATTTTCTCTTATATTTCTCTTATTTCTTATCTATCTCTTTTCCCTTTCTCATTTTTTCTCTTATATCCACTCAGAAATCCTCAGATATTATTGAAGAATCAGAATCTGCGGCAAAATTCACTCTAGAACACAACTCACGGATTTATCACCACTCAACCGGATCAGGAAGTATCAACAAATCAACATTTTCTGTCACCTAAACCTTAATCCCTACTACAGTTGTCAAAATACAAAACCCTCAAAATCCCATTGATTGTTCCAGGAAAACATTCTTCAGGCCAATTGATCCTAGGGAACAACTCACGGAATCTCTGTTACATGCTTGGATCAATAGTTATGGCCATTATTAGTTCCTAGACCCAAGTTTATTCCAGTTTCCCACAGTTACCCGGCACTTTCACAGGGTAGTCACACAAAAACCACAACCACAACTCAACCACTAGGCACTGGTAACCCCTTTTCTAGGATGTTCCACCCAACTTAGGCCCACATTTACAATGGAAAGTTCCACCAGGTTTGGAACCACAAGTCACAAACATTTCACCTGTTCCATTGTTCCATTTGTTTCCATCAACCACATGTCAGCTGTGATTAGTCATCAATTGTTGTTCCACTGTGTTCCATGACCAATTGTTCCAACCACAAGTTGACCACCCCCCATTTGTCAGGATTTTGATATAAAAGAGGCTCTCCTCCAGGTGTTCCCCCCCCCCCCCTTCCTCACCAGATTCTACCATCAGAATATATCATCACTTCACTCCTCATCCACAGATATTGTTCACTATCCCCCATAGTATAATAACACTGGTCACTCCTCATTATAAGCCACCCAATATTGAGGTTTTAAGGAATCAACATCAACAATAACAACATCATCATTTACCCATAACAACTCATCTTGACCCAACTTGGTTGAAGCATTAGCTCCCATACGTGCCCTTTTGCTCATCACCATCACCACCCATCCTTGGTAGTAGCGTCAGCTCCCAAACCTCATTAGCATAACACACCTTCATCATCCATCAACAACAACATCATCATCCATTCATCATCCATCCTTGGTAGTAGCGTCAGCTCCCAGAACTCATTACCTTCATCATCATCCATCCTTGGTAGTAGCGTCAGCTCCCAACCCTTGTCATCTTAACACATCTCTATCATATACATATACCCTTGACATCCACCATTGTCATCATCACCTATCATCACCTCTTACCATCATCACCTACTCGCATTAACACTCATAACCCTTAACACTCATCCATTACCCGTATACACCTAGTAACAACATCATCACATACTTACCTCAGATACATACCTGTGTCACATAGTCAACATCATCAGTCAAAGACAACATCATCAGTCATAGACAACATCATCAGTCATAATCAACATCATC
>PGCI01000360.1:0-89198 GCA_002873125.1 Puccinia coronata f. sp. avenae | reverse complement strand
CAAACATTTGCAACTCTGCCCAGAAAGAAAATGTAAAATTGGGATGGGCAAAACATATACCCAATTTTACAGAAAATGGTCAGAAGTGAAAAATAAGCTTTACTGAGCATGCTCAGCAATTTTTTTTTTTTTTAGAAACTGAGCAGAAATGATTTTATTCATTCTGGCAACTTTGGGGGATTTTGCTGAGCATGCTCAGTTTTGCTCAATTTTTATTACTGAGCCATTTTGTTGAAAAAAGTTAACATTTTGCTTAACCCAAACAGTAGTTTTTCCTTTAGGTGAAATCACAAATGTTTGTAGTGCTTGAGTCCTGTGAACAATGATCAGGATCCGATACCGTTGACAGATGTTGATTTTGTGTTTTGCTCACCCTCCAAGGAAGTCTTGACCCTGGTGAAGATGGCTTATTCCGAAGAACCACCCGACCCTGAAATAATCGAGGACCTTGAATTCAGAGACGATGTATGGTGGATGTGCGGCCGGGTTTTTGTTCCCCAGAAGCTTCAACCCCGAATCCTGAAAGAATTTCATGACACCACGTTGGCGGGACACCCGGGCTCACTCAAGCTTTTGGAGGCCATCAGCCGCACGTTCACATGGCCAGGAATGCGAAAGGAAGTGAACCTTTATACAAAATCTTGTTTCTCTTGTCAGCGTTCCAAACATTCCAATCAGAAGCCCCCCGGATTGATGACCTCGCTGAATATTCCCCACAGGCCTTGGAGTATGATCGGAATTGATTTTGTGGTCAAACTTCCACTTTCGTCCGGATTTGATTCCATTCTTGTCATTGTCGATCATTTTTCAAAGGGCGCCCACATGATCCCGGCAAATGAATCATGGACGGCGGAAGAGTTTGCTTTCACTTTCTTCAACCGTTTTATCCGCTATCATGGCTTACCGGATAAGATTGTTTCGGATCGAGGCTCTCTTTTTGTTTCCAGGTTTTGGAAGGAAGTACAACGTCTTCTACGGGTGAGGCCCGCACCTTCAACAGCGTGGCACCCGCGAACGGATGGCCAGACCGAGCGGGCGAATCAAACAATGGAGACCTATCTTCGGCATTTCGTTTCGGATAGGCAGGATGATTGGGTCACGCTCCTTCCTTTGGCTGAGTTATTTTTCAATTCCTCAGTTTCTTCTTCTACGGGTTTCTCCCCATTCTTTGCGCAATACTCGTTCCATCCCCGGACCAATATGTTCAATAACGGGTTGGACGTTCCGTCCGCGCATCAACTTCTCGACTCTATCATCACAGTTCAGGACACCCTCCGAGATAATCTGCGCAAGGCAAAGGAGTTCCAAAGTAAATACTTTGACAGACGAACCCGGGGCCCGCCCGTATATGCGGCAGGTGATTGGGTTTGGTTGTTGCGGAGGAACATTCCGACCGTTCGCCCCTCGAACAAGCTAGATTTTAAACGTCTCGGGCCATTCAGGGTAGACCTCCCTATGGGATCTGATGTGTACCGCCTCATTCTTCCCAAATCATTGTCTCGCACACATCCTGTTTTTCATACTTCGCTATTGCTCCTGTTTGTTGACCCTGACTCGTTTCCCCATCGGATTGGCTCCAAGGCTCCGAGAGGACCATACTCACTCGAACAGAAGTTTTGGGACGAAACGGATGTGGAGGCAATTTTGGGCCATCGCTCTCCGACAAAGACGACTCACGAATACCTGGTCCGATGGCGAGGTGGCTCTACCGCGGATGACTCATGGGAGCAGGGCGGCTGTTTTTCCCCTTCTCTCCATCCCTATATGGAACAATTTCATGATCTGCATGGCGCTAAAGTCATTCTTCCTCCTGATGAAGCTGTTCTCATTCCGTTTTAGGTACATGGCAGGTCATTTTGTCAACATCCGGCAAAATGGGAACCTCATTTTCAAAATTTTCAAATTTGTTTTTTTGTCTTCCATCGAATCTCAGACCTCATTATTCCATACTTTCTCTAAACACATAGTATTTCAAATTTCATTACTACATACTTTCACTAAACACATAGCTGTCCGAAACACATTTGTAATTACCTGAAACCTCACGCGACGCGATGAACACTCACGCGACGCGACCTTTTCTTTCTATAAATACCGAACCAAGTTGTATTGTCTTTCCCCTTAAGGGATTTATTTTGTTAACATTTCCATATCACCTTCAGAAAATTTAATTTCTTAACTTTCTCAACCCAGCACATTGCTCCATCGGAAACTCGGAGCAACCTAGTTCATTACACATCTCCATCAGAGTTGCCATCCTGGCGCCCAGACAAGGTTTTTTAGCAACTTGCCCCAAAAGTCAGCCCACAGCAAGGTTCATTTTTGAATATTTTAACCCTACCTTAACTAACACAAGTCCCGACCGCGGGAGGGCCTTGCGACTTATGTCAGTTTTCTGAGAAAGGATGCTGTCTTCCGTGAAAAAATATATAAGCATCCTTTAAGGACTTTTTGGGTTGAAAATCCCTCCTGTCCCTGCAAGCAGACTGACTTGATGCATAAGCCTCTCCTACAGAGAGCGCTCTGTGCGGGGTCCTCGGGACCCTCCGTCCGCGAACCTCCATGTTAAGATGGTTGGGACAAATTACGGATTGTTTGGCAATCAGCAAACAACACCTGACCTCTTGCTGGAGGGAAACCCCGGTATGGTGTGTAACGCTTGTTTGGGCAGCTGTAAAAATGAGCGCGGCATTTGAAAAACCCGCATGGCAGCTCCAAAAGCCTTCTGGGCAGCCACTAAGGCCCCGCTTGGCACCTTATCAAGGGGGGGTAGTACTAAAATCCAAGTTGGCAGACTTCAAGCAAAGCTGCCAATCACTGGTTCAAACAGATCCTCTTGACCATCCATTTTTACATATTTCTTGACTTCTTTTATGATTGTTTTGAGTAGATAGATCCGCTGCTTCTGCTTCAGAGACCTGGTCTCATATCCATTTGTATTTGGTTCCAAGGTTGATTCAGCCACCATTCTTGGCAGTGTTTCTGGAAACCGGCCACCGTAATTTGGCTCACCTGTCAAGATTGGGTGACCCCCGAAGCCTTGCTCTAAATTGGTCTGGGCAGTCTCTCCAATGAAACTGGAGGGACTGCCCAGACGAGCGTTACACACCATATATAAACGAGAGACAAAGAGGCAGATTCAGGAGTGATGCCAGTCCCGCAAGAGGAGACATATCTATGTATCACCTCTTGCATGCGACTTGAATTAATTAAGATTGCAAGTCCTAGTACAAAAGAGAGTCTCATCCATATTTCCAAAAGAGAGAAGGACGGGAAAGGAAAAGGTTACCTGCTCTTACATACACATGAAGAGGAAAGGTGCACAGCATTGTTCACATCTCAACAAGATGGGATTGATCAGAAAGACGAAGAATAAGGATTTCATGGGATATGACTTCTCTCCACAAATTAACATTATATATAAATAAATACTTGCAATCTGGGTTTAACACAAGATCTGGAATGAGTTTTTGTTTTTAAATGGTTGACTGATGCTAAGGATGCAATGAATCTAAGTATGCTGCAAACATCTCATGATCAAATCGGGTGATTAAACAAGGAACAAAAAAAAACACTATAATACATCGGGTAGGATAATAATATATGTATGTATATCAGCAGGCGGATGGGGGAAGGAGAGAATGAGCAGAAGATAAGGCAAGACGAACATTTCATGCAGAAACATTGGCTCCACTATACGAGACGAGAAAAAACGAGATTAAAAAGGCGGGAGTATATATAAGAGGAGAAAAGAGATGGACATGACTGCATGCATCGGAAAAGGGAACTGGTGAAATACCACCCACACGAGCCAAGAAACAAGCAAACAAACAAAAAACTGAACAGAAAAGAAAATCGAAATTAATGGCAGAGAGAGGAGGCGACACTTATTTATTTATTTGTCGGACGTGTTGTGGCTTTCGAAGGGGTGCCGGACAATTTTGTCATAGAGGGACTTGGGCAGTTCTCGGATAAATACATTGGTGAGCATGATCACTTCGCGCGCTTCCAGGGTGGGAAACTTGCGTAGAAGAGCCATGGGTCTTTTGGGGAGCAGGAGAAGGGGGTGAGATGGGAGGTTCAGAGGGGTGCCAGTCGGTCAGTGGTGTACGATAAGATTACATTTCTTTATCGCTCCGGGGTTAACAGAGAAAAAAAAAAAAACTACACTCACGATGGATGGACCAGGACCCGATCTCGCATCATGTACAACTGAGAAATCACACACAGAACATTCAGGCCTACCCCGAAAGCTAGCAGGTAGTCCCACAGTTGGAGCACTTGGTCGAGAGGCTCAGTACATGCGCAAAACGTCAAGACGGCTATTCAGGAATGGGCACAAGCAATCCACGCTTGTTCAGTCAGTTACTTTTCAAATGGATCAGGAACAAGCTCTCAAAGGTAGCGTTTTTGTTGAAAGGAAATTACTTACAGGGAAATGCGTAGATCTCAGCCGCTAGGTTTTTGGATCTCAGGTAGTCAAACAGCTCTCGATCTACGATTTTGAGGCATTCGTCCAACAACTGAAGGAGTACAAGAGCGCAGGTTAGATATTGATCAAGCAAAAATCACAGTAAGACAAAAAGAAAAAAAGCTCATAGAGTTTTTACCTTCAAGCCGCGATGGACGCCCTCCAACGTGGGCTGGACGTATAGAGGACAGTGGAACTCGATGAAGCGGGTGAACGCATAGAACGCCTCCAGCTCCGACGGCATGGTGTATAGGAAGGGCGCCGCAAGGACATTCATTCCCTGGACGTATGTGAAGTCGTAAGGCCTCTCAGCTGCGTGCATTGGGTTTTCAGACAGGTCTGTAGCCGACCACCAAAAAAAAAAAGGAAAAAAAAGGACACCGATTGTTGAGAAAAATATGAATCCCTCGGAGACGGCTGGGGGAGATTGACAGGAAGAGGGGGTGTTGCCACATACCCTGCGATCGCCAAACAAAGCTCTCGAGCAATCGGACAAGCATGTCTTCGTGCACACGTTGCTTGAATGTGCTGTCGGTGGCCAGCGTCCTGAACGTGTCGTTACGGATCTTGGGGTACCAGGTGGACTGGGGCCGCGAGGCGAGGTCCATGTAGTATTCGCGGGGCACTCGAGCGCGCCCAGCAAGATCTTCCACGTGGTCGCCCGTAGCTGTGTCGCTTCTCCCTTTCAAAAAGGAAAATGGAAATTTAAGGTGTGGATGGGTTAGGGACTCCATCATATCTATGTATAGGGATTGAAAGCAAACCTCATCATACGGGTCCGTCAGAATGAGCCGCCGGAGAGCCTTGTGGGCCTGGTCGATCTCGGCCTCGGTTCGGCGGGCGGCGGGGCCGACGGGCCAGATGATGGAAGCAAAGGCGAGGGTGCGAGGGGAGGAGACAGCCAGCGTGGTCTCGGCTGGGGCAGGAGGTTCGGGGGATGAAGGGTCGGAGGAAACTGACATCGCAAAGCGAGCGATCGACGACGGTGTTGTTTCCGAGTGGACAAATAGTTTATGCAATATGTGGATGATTTGTAGTGGGTGGTGTGGTGGGTTTTCCTTTCTGGCTTTTCTCGCTTGGTGGGGATGGGTCACTCAGCACTGCGCGCCATCCATCGTGCGTTCGTCTCGGGAGTGTTCGCCCTGGGCCATTCTTTTTTTGTTCCTGCGATCGTTCTGGCTGAGCAGAGTGAGAGTGAGTGTGAGATTGCCGCCAAATCCGGCTGTCCAACCACTCTCCACAAGAACCCCCGACTCAGCACCCCCGGGGGTGGCCGGGTGATCGAGCTGTAGTCGGCCCACATCGAAGCCCCGCTTGGCACCTTGGCCCGTCTTTAACAGTTTAACTCGGCCTGCCGGTGCCCACACTGGCTTGCAAGTTGCAACACCAGATATTCAAGACCCTTCGCATTACTATTGTAAGAAAAGGAAACCCGGATGGGCTTCATCCCCGTTTATGTTGGGGGTATATACGTCATAACCATGAAAGGAAGACTTGGTTTAAGGCTTCTAAAGGGTTATCCACTCATGATCTGATTCAACTTTGGAGGGGTATGTGACTTGATTGTAAATATGTAAATACTAATTGGAAGAAGAAAAGGAAGCAAGTGCCAGTCGGAGCCGCGAGGCCGGGTAGAAGACTATGTACAAAATGCGGCAGCGCAACATGATAACTAACAGAAAAATATAACCGAATCTCCCCCGGATCCAGCACTGCAGTCACATACAAGAGTCCCACAGTCTCAGCGCAGCGTTGCCGGCAGCGTTGAGGAATGAAAGCTTCGTACGATCCAAAGACTCGCCCGACATGCAAGGATGACCAGGCGCTTCTGTCCTGAGATGCGCTTTGATCAGCTCTGATTGCTTGGGGGTTGCTTCCTGGTTCACCGGTGCATCGCGGAACATCCTTTGA
The DNA here is from genome assembly GCA_002873125.1 of Puccinia coronata f. sp. avenae. Lineage (NCBI taxonomy): Eukaryota > Fungi > Basidiomycota > Pucciniomycetes > Pucciniales > Pucciniaceae > Puccinia > Puccinia coronata. The sequence goes on along the minus strand of PGCI01000360.1, from coordinate 82,816 downwards.
GGAGCGGGTCGTTCACCTTCCATGCTTCTCCAAACCAGACTATTTGCTGAAGGTGTCGATGCTCCATGGGCTGGTGTCGTGGAGGGAAGATGTACAGCCAACACGCAACCCATTGCGAAGGATAAGAGAAGTACTACTCTGGAGATTCTGGACATGGATTTGTGCGCCATGGAGTAGGGGAGTGCCTATGTATGTATCAACAGTCTCTGCGCAACTCAATTCCAAGTGATTAAACGCTGAGGCTCACTCTTCATCACCTGAGACATTGATTGGCAGATTCAACCCACCAATGAAACCAAAGCACTGAGTAAGAAGAGAATACTTTGTTTCAATCATGCCGCTGTAGTGCTGAAACATCTCTTCATGCAAAGGCCAATCCGCGCAACCTTCAGGTCCTTGAGAACTGTAAGGAGGCACCGGCGAGCGTGACCAAGGTCTCTTGAGCAAACCGCAGCTGTAATCAAAAAGATTTGCTGAAGTGTATGTGCCGCCATGCTTGAACTGAGCCAGTGCAAGACAAGAGCTGAGCCTACAGCAGAATCAAGACAGCAGCAATGGGTCCCCATGCGGATTGACATTGGAACACGGGATTGTAGCTGATGACCAAGCCTTGTCAAAATGCTCAAGAATAGCTTCAAAGGTTGCCACGTCAATCCTTATAAAAGTGATGAAAGCACGGTTGTTTCCAACCAAACGCATATGATTCCAGGGACTGTTGGTCCGTGGATCCCCCAGAAGATCTGGGCGCGTCAGGTATGTTTGCAAGGATTGGATGTGATTGAGTTTGCCTATGTGAGCCTGGGTCTCTTAAGTGACTACAGGACACAAGATAGGGAAGGCACAGAGGTTGTATTCCTAAGGATAGAAGGAAGAACAACCAGGGGGAGGAAAGGAAAGGAGGGAAGGAAAGAAAAAGATGACTAATGATGTGATTAATGGCCTTCTTTGGGCTTTATTTCTCTCCTTAAGGAGGTGGTTTAAGGGCAGCTAATTAGCTTAACCCCTCCTCTCTTAAAAAACAGAGAAGGTCCAGTCAGAGACTGCCTCACTTTTTTATACCAAAGGAAACTGGTATAGGTTCTTAGTAGGAAACCTATGTGGATTTAAGCAGAAATTCCACAGAAGCAAGAAGATATTTTTAAGATAATTGATTGCTTTATAATGTTTTTGATGGTTTGATTCTTTATGGGAAAGAAGAAGAAGATGATCTAAAACTTTAAAGCTCAATTTTCTTACTTTCCTTGAACCGCAATGCTCCTGCTCCCAACTTCCAAGTCCCACGACGCCGCGGCCCGCTTTCTTTGCGTTCCGCGGCGTTGTGGGTGGGCCGGTTTGCGGCCCAGTCTTATGCGGACTTGAATAAATCTGCATGAAACTGCGTGCAGCGGCCAAGACAATGACTTTGGTTTCTATTCTTTTTCTCTTGATTTTTTGTAGTCTCTTGCTTTTTTAACTTGATGCGTTTACAGCGAATTTTTTATCTGATTATCTGATTATTTCCATTTGTTCTTGAGACAACAATCATTCCAAGGAACTTTTTTTTCTTCTGCTTTATATATTTCAAATTTCAAAACACGTTTTGACTCTGACTGTTTTACTCTGTTTGTGACTTTGACTCTTTTACTTTGTTTAAGACTTTGACTCTTTAATCTGATTCAGTGATTCTTTTTTATTTCTTTTTTGTTCTGAGTTTCAATACCCGGCATGTGCAAGTCAGATTTTATATTCTGTTGTATCATACCCTAAACCGAGATCTTCACTGTCAGAAAACCTGACTCAGATGGCTACATCCGAGTAAATATCGGATGGAGCCATCCGAGGCAAACTCGGTTGCATGGCAACCCAGTGATCCCCTCATCCGATTTAAAATCGGTGAGGGGTTTGCAACTTTGAATCGCACTTGCTATCAACCAAGGGAATTGTATCCCTTGGTGGATGTCCAGCTGATGTAGCCTTGGGTGCCAGACACCGAGGCATGACCCTTCGGCTAGAAAATCACCGATTTAATAATGAATCGGTGATTTTCTAACCGAGTCAATGGTTTTATCGGTTGGCATCAACCGATGAAAACCATGCCTGCCCGGTGAGCAGGAAGTGACCTGCTCAACGGGCAGATTGCAGCCTGCTCGTCGAGCAGGCTGAGCCTGTAGCCTGCCCGGTGAGGAGGTTGCTACCTGCTCATGAAGCAGGCAGTGACCTCCTCACCGGGGAGGCAACAGCCTGCTCAATGAGCAGGTAGTAACCTGCTCACTGGGCAGGCTACAGCCTGGTCTGTGAGCAGGTAGCAACCGGCTCATCAAGCATGTCGCTGCCTGCTCACCGGGCAGGCTGTAGCCTGCTCGATGAGCAGGCAGCGACCTGCTCACCGGGAAGGTCGCAGCACCCTTCCCGATGAGCAGATCGCTACCTGCTCACCGGGAAGGCTACAGCCTGCCCAATGAGCAGGTAGTGACCTGCTCACCGGGCAGGCTACACTCGTCGTGAAGGATGTGGCCTGCCTGGTGAGTGCCCGGTGAGCAGGTCGCTGCCTGCTCATCGAGCAGGCTGTGGCCTCCCCGGTGAGCAGGTCGCTGCCTGCTCATTTGAGCAGGCTACAGCCTGCCCAGTGAGCAGGTCGCTGCCTGCTCATTGAGCAGGCTACAGCCTGCCCGGTGAGCAGGTCGCTGCCAGCTCGTCGAGCAGGCTACAGCCTGCCCGGTGAGCAGCTCGTCGAGCAGGCTACAGCCTGCACGGTGAGCACGTCGCTGCCTGCTCGTCGAGCAGGCTACAGCCTGCCCGGTGAGCAGGTCGCTGCGTGCTCGTCGAGCAGGCTACAGCCTGCCCGGTGAGCACGTCGCTGCCTGCTCATCGAGCAGGCTACAGCCTGCCCGGTGAGCAGTTAGCGACATGCTTGATGAGCCGGTCGCCACCTGCTCACAGACCAGGCTGTAGCCTGCCCAGTGAGCAGGTTACTACCTGCTCATTGAGCAGGCTGTTGCCTGCCCGGTGAGGAGGTCACTGCCTGCTTCATGAGCAGGTAGCAACCTCCTCACCGGGCAGGCTACAGGCTCAGCCTGCTCGACGAGCAGGCTGCAATCTGCCCGTTGAGCAGGTCACTTCCTGCTCACCGGGCAGGCATGGTTTTCATCGGTTGATGCCAACCGATAAAACCATTGACTCGGTTAGAAAATCACCGATTCATTATTAAATCGGTGATTTTCTAGCCGACGGGTCATGCCTCGGTGTCTGGCACCCAAGGCTACATCAGCTGGACATCCACCAAGGGATACAATTCCCTTGGTTGATAGCAAGTGCGATTCAAAGTCGCAAACCCCTCACCGATTTTAAATCGGATGAGGGGATCACTCGGTTGCCATGCAACCGAGTTTGCCTCGGATGGCTCCATCCGATATTTACTCGGATGTAGCCATCCGAGTCAGGTTTTCTGACAGTGCTTCTTCTAAAATTTGTTCATCTCCATCTCCGCATGCTTCTGCCGTCCACTCATGAAAGCTCGTGTACCCTAACCCTATGTGTTCCATGCTTCTGCCATCCACTCATGTAAGCTCATGTACCCTAAACCTAGATGTTCCCTTTGCAACCGTGAGAAATTGGTTATCTCACCTGTCTATCTCCGCAACTCCAGGAACCAGCAACCTGAGTACATATCTCAGACAGACTGCACTATTGCCTCCAACTGAGACAAACAAGCTTCAAACACACCGAATTCACCAGTTGGCATGTCCTCTCCCAATTCCGCCGGCTCCCAGCCTAGCAAAGCCAGTCACCCAATGTTTGTAATTGGCCCATGGGATATAATTGAGGTTGTAAGCACCTACTTCACTGTACTCATTGTTTGTAGCGTATTTGTAGCTTATCCTCAAAGCTGACAAAGGTTTTTAATTCTTCTGTCAGGGCTCAAACTCACTCAAAGAATCTCAGCTATATGGTCTTTTTAACTACCTCAGCTCTGTTGTCATTGTTGTCCCTGGCAAAGGAGAACTCAATGCTATTGTGGATGTGGCCGGTTATGGATCTTGCCACAATGCGCTCTGTGATGGCACTGTTTACATGCTCTTTGGTCGCATGGTTCAAACTACAGAAAAAGGGCAGTATCACTTCTTCTTTGTAAAACAGATGAATTTGGTTATTGTCCCCAGCTCTCAGTATATTAGCTGTGAAGGACGTCCCAACTGCCTGATTGGAAAGCTCGCGGTATTTGGTTATGGGGTGGTAGATTCAGCCACTGAGGTAACAACACCTGGGGGAAAGGAGCCAGTCAGGTCACTTTGCGTCACTCTGATTCACACCAACTACCACAATTTGGTATGACCTCTCCTATCCACAATGATTGTGACCCCCACAAGCTGGGCTCAATCTGATGCTTTTGGCAAAAGGTTTTGAGGACCTGTACACCAATAATGACATTTGAAGCACGTGTACATACACATCTTGCACGTGATGCTGTATTCCGCAACATTGTGGCCCTGTTTCATTGGCCTATTGAATTTCTTCATGCTCCCAAGTGTGAAGATCTTGTGGTTCTGCTTCATATGGCTTCATCATATTCACTGGTGTCTACATTCATATCACCTGTCACTACAGGCTTCACCCATCATTCAAGGGTACTCATTTGACACCAGTGCCATCTATTTGCCCACTTCCAGCCATTCATGTACAAGCGTCCTTAGTACAGTGGTTAGTACACTTGACATGGATATAAGTGACATGGTTTTGACTCCCACAGGACACATAATATTTTAAGATGTTTCATACCAAGTTTACAATCCAGCAGCACGGTAATCACCCATCTCATTGACACAATAGTAACACATCATCAATTTTTCATGCCTCAGTCTCAATCTGGCCGCAGTACCACAAGGAGGCAGGTTGAGGCCCTTTTCAGACGCCTAAATTGCACAAATTGTACACCACGTGGGACCACAACTCCTTCTCCAGCTTCTTGCAGATCACAACAGTCTTGACAGCCAATGACTTTGGAGTCACTTCTTTCTGTGGAAAGGGTGGCCTCTCCTAATGCCTTGGTTAATAATGAATCTGAGCTCATATGTAAGTTTCCACGTGAGTTCCCCTCTAAAATTGGCACTATGACGGACCCATGCAGTGCATGTGGAGCACTGCATTGGAGACTAGAAAGAACTCAGAATGTCATGAATAGTCCAACGGCTTCGTTTTCAACCTGCTGCAAGAAAGCCAAGATATCATTGCCCGTGCAATACAACAACATAGGCTATCCAGAATTTTGGGCTTGCCTCCTCACTGAAGTTGATGAACGTGAGTCAAAAACAATACCACTTGCAACAATCAGTTTGACTAGGTTTGACTAGGCTTGACCTATTGTTTTTATTGTTTGTTTGTCTCAGGATCTCTCAATTTTCAAAAGCAGACCAGGGCCTACAACAATGCAGTGTCCTTCACCTCCTGTGATGCCGTACTCAATTAAACGGTTCAGGGTCAGCGTGGGATATATAATTTTTGAGTCATTGGGGCGCTCTATCACAATATGGGCTCCATCTTGCCCAGCAAAGAAACCCCCAGCTCATTTGCTCAAACATATGTCACGGGTGGCAATGACCTTGCTGAAGCAACCTGCCGAGCTTTTCAAGCACACTGCCCAGTTGACAGTTTGATCCTTTTGGAAATACAGCAATATCTATCTCAGCACAACACATACGCCCGGTTCTTCAGATTGATTGGACGCAAAGAAGCATCCAGGAATAGTCCAGAATATCATCTGCGGAACTATCTAAGGTCAGATCTTGATCAAAACGTCTACAATGCTCCCAGGACTCTTGAGGTTGGTGTGGTTATCCACAATGACTCCCCAGACAAAATTCAGCCCCAAGAAATAGTCCTTAGGCGAATTGGCAGGAGGCTCCTCCACATCACGGAAAATTTCAGTGGATACTTGCCTCTTTGATACCCTCTCTTCTTTCCTCATGGTGAACAGGGTTGGATCTACGGGATGCCAAGTGGCACCGAGAGAGGTATGTCATAAATCTCCTGAATTTCCAATGTTTTTGTGTCAGTATACAAATTTGTTGACTGCAGTTGTGTAAAGAATCAGGGGATCTCTCAGGCAGATCGATACTGCCGGAAAACGGGTTTTTTTTTTTTTTTTTTCAGAACAGGGAACAGCACTGCCGGCATTAACCGGTCAAACACGGCAGTTCGAGCGGTGCTCAAACAGCCGTGTTCGACCGGTGGTCGGACAGGCACTGTCCAACCAAAGCACCTGCCGCCGGGTCGGACAGGCCTGTCCGATCAGTTCCTGGGACCGGTCGCACAGGACCAGCCGGGACCGGTCGGACAAATCTGTCCAACCAGTTGGCTCTTGCTTTGGTCGGACAGTGCCTGTCCGACCACCGGTCGAACACGGCTGTTCGAGCACCGCTCGAACTGCCGTGTTCGACCGGTTAATGCCGGCAGTGCAGGGAAACGGATGAAGGGTGCAAGCTTTTGCAGAATCAATGAAATTTTGTATGAAGCAGGTATGTTATGAAGGTGGAAACAAAATAAATCCCATGAAGAGGGAAACAAAACAAGGAGACAAGCCCTCCTTTATAGCCAAAAAAAGGACATTACAACTTTTGCGCGTGACTACAACATTTGGAGAGAATAAGTAAAAAAGGATCCGCGTAACAGAGTAGATTTGTGGATAGTAGACAAGGATCTGTTGTATTCTTGATCAGTCGCGGTTTGTATCTTAGAAACATAAAGAAAGAAATGTTACAAGCTTTATCGTATTAGAAAAGGAGTGAAACTGAGAGAATCAGATAGAAGAAAAGAAAACATGATTGGTTCTTGAAAGTGATTCTTGAATTTCTATTTTTTTTATTTTGTCGTTTTTGCCTTGTTGTGACAAAATGGCCTGCCATGTACCTAGAGCAAAACCCGTATTGACTTATCAAGGGGCAAACAAATACTGTCAGTGCCAAATTCAGCTTGAAAAAGTTCAAGATACAGGTGCAACTTCAAAGAAAACATTGCCCCGGTTACCCAGGAATCATCCGCAGTGGACCCCCCCACCAGCATACCAGATATGCAGGGGATTTATGAGAGCGAGTGGGGGCACAAAATCCGATGAAAGCCTCAACATCTTGGGAATCCCAAAAGGTGAAATTTGGGTTGAGGAAGGCCGTCCCGCGAGGCGCGCAAGAGCCCAATCAATTCGGAAAGCCCTGTGGATCTATAAATGGAAGAAGGAGAGAGGTGTGAAACACTGGGTGAATCCGGGAGAGGTCAATTGGCAGAACCAGGCGGTAGACATCCTTTCCTAGCACTCGGTCAATCCGGAAGGGACCCAAACGCTTGTAATCCAGCTTCCCTGAAGGGCGGGTGGAAGCAATATTACGCTGCAACAACCAGACCCAATCCCCTGGACAGTAGATTGGACCTTCCCAAGCACGCTGATCAAAGAAGTTCTTTTAGACTTCCTTTGCCCGCCGGAGGTTGTCAACCAGCGATTCCTGGACATTGATAAGAGTTGCGAGGAAGGTTTCTGCTGCCCGAACTGTAGACCCCTCAGTGAGCATGTTTACACAGGGATGAAAAGCATATTGAGAAAAGAAAGGGGAGAAACCGGTTGATGCCGCCACAGAGTTGTTAAAAAACCAACTTGGCCAGAGGGAGCAACTGAAACCAATCATCCTGTTTGTCCAAAACAAAGTGGCGGAGGAAGGTTTCAACCGTCTGGTTTGCCTGTTCTGTCTGGCCATCCGTTTGGGGGTGCCAAGCTGTAGAAGGGGCCGACTTGACTCGCAGGAGACGCTGGACTTCTAGCCAGAACTTCAAAACAAAGAGCAATCCATGATCGGACACAATCTTGTTTGGTAGCCCATGAAGACAAATGAAGCAATCAAGGAATGCAAACGCAAATTCCTCTGCGTTCCATGATTCATTTGCCGCCACCAGGTGAACACCCTTTGTTAGATGATTGACGATAACCAAGAAAGAATCAAATCCCTGAGAAATCGGAAGTTTGACAATGAAATCCATGCCTATCACACTCCAAGGACGGGACGGAACTGATAAGGCAGACATCAGACCAGGGGGGCGCAGATTGGAATGTTTAGCGCGTTGACAGGAAAAACAGGATTTAACGTAGCTGAGAACGTCCTTTCAAATGCCCGGCCAATACATGGAACGCGTTAGGACATCCAGCGTTTTCAGCGATCCCGGGTGGCCCAAAGTGGACTTGTTGTGTAATGCCTGAAGAACCCTTGACCGCAAACCAATCGGAACAAAAACCCAATCCCGGATCCACCACAAACCGCTCCGGAACTGCAGATCGTCAATCTCCTTTGGGTCGGGAGGCTCCTTCTGGTAAGCCTCCTGCAACAAACCCCGGAGCTTAGCCAATGGTGCACAAAAGGAAGGGTCCTGAGCCTTGGGAGATGCAGAGAGAGGGGAGACGGGAGTGGAAGGGGTCACCACTTTCCCAATATCAATCCAAGGATCCACTGAGTCCAGTGAGGCCCCCTGGATCCGCAGTCCACCCTGGAGGGGGACAATGAGAGTCCGTTGAGAGTGTTTGGGTTTGTCTTGGGGCACAAAGTTGGGGCAACGCGTAGGGGGATCCGCCAGATTCAAGCGTCCTGGGATGTGTTTGATGAAAAGATAGAAGGAAGAGAGGTACGCAGCCCAGCGCGCCTGTTGATCTGATAAATTTTGATTAGTAGTGAATTACTTGAGATTCACATGATCAGACAGGACCTCAACCGGTTCTTGGGTGTCAATAAGCCACGCGCGCCACTCCACAAAAGCCTGGACAATGGCACCCAGTTCTTGATTGTGACATTGCCAAGAGGATTCCTTCTTGCTCCATTTCTTTGACAAGAAGGAGACGGTTCGGAGGGCCCCCGAAGCGTTGTGTTGCAACAGGACCGCCGACAATGCATACTTCAAGCTATCAACATGCAAAATCCGGGATTTAAAGAAATCAAAGTGCATCAACAGGGGTGCCAACAGAAAGTGTTCCTTCAGCGTGTTAAAGGCCGCAAGACACTCAGCTGTCTTCAGACCGGTCACCGTGTCCACTTTCTCCTTTGTAAGAGAAGTCAGAGGGGCCGCCAACGCCGAGAAACCCTTGATAAACTTCCGATAAAAGTTTAAATAACCAAGGAACCTGCCCAATTCCTTCTGATTTTGGGCATAAGGCCAGTCTGTAATCATGCTAAGTTTGTTGGACTCCATTTTGATTCCTTGAGACAATATGGAAAAGCCGAGGAAAGTAACATTATCAGCATAGAACAAACACTTTTCAGGGGAGGCAAACAAGGAGTGCTCCTTGAGTCTTTCCAAAACCTGAACAACATGTTCGCTGAGACAGCTTGGTGAGCAGGGATACACCAGGCTATCTTGGTGAGCAGGTGTATCCCTGCTCACCGAGTCAGCCCGGCGAGTAGGGAAACACCTGCTCACTTGAGGTGTCTTGGTGAGCGGGGATGCACCTGCTTGCCTGGTGAGCAGGTGTATACGGTGAGCAGGCACATGCACCGGCTCACCAAGATAGCCCGGTAAGCGGGAATATGCACCTGCTCACCAAGCTGTCTTGGTGAGCAGGTGTATACACCTGCTCACCAAGACAGCTCCGTGAGCAGGCATATACACCTGCTCACCACAACAGCTCGGTGAGCAGGGTATCCCTGCTCACCGAAATGTCTTGGCAAGCAGGGTATCCCTACTCACTGAGATGTCTCGGCGAGCAGGGTATCCCTGCTCACTGAGATGTCTCGGCAAGCAGGGTATCCCTGCTCACCGAGATGTCTTGGCGAGCAGGGTATCCCTGCTCACCGAGATGTCTCGGCAAGCAGGGTATCCCTGCTCACCGAGATGTCTCGGCGAGCAGGGTATCCCTGCTCACCAAGATGTCTTGGTGAGCAGGGTATCCCTGCTCACCAAGATGTCTTGGTGAGCAGGGTATCCCTGCTCACCAAGATGTCTCGGCGAGCAGGGTATCCCTGCTCACCGAGACATCTGGGTGAGCAGGTATACCCTGCTCACCCTACCGAGATGTCTTGGCGAGCAGGGTATCCCTGTTCACCGAGCTGTCTTGGTGAGCAGGTATACCCTGGTCACCGAGCTGTCTCGGTGAGCAGGTATAGCCTGGTCACCAAGACAGCTCCTGCTCACCAAGACAGCTCTTGCTCATCGAGAGAGCTTGGTGAGCAGGGTATACCTGCTCATCGAGAGAGCTCTTTGAGCAGGGTATACCGGCTCACCAAGACAGCCCGGTGAGCAGGTGTATCAGGTGAGCAGGAATACACCTGCTCACCGAGCGAGGTGTCTCGGCGAGCAGGCATACCCTGCTCACCAATGTATCTAGGCGAGTAGGTAAAGCCTGCTCACCAAGAGAGCTTGGTCAGCAGGGTATACCTGCGGACTGAGGTGTCTTGGTGAGCAGGTGTATTTGGTGAGCAGGTGTTTACCTGCTCACAGAGGTGTCTTAGTGAGCAGAGATACACCTGCTTCACCAAGACACCTCAGGGAGCAGGTGTTTTTTCCCTGCTCACCGAGCTGTCTCGGTGATCAGGGTTAATTACCTCCTCACTGAGCTGTCCCGGTGAGCATGGTTTCCCTGCTCGACGAGACACCTCGGTGAGCAGGGTATACCTGCTTACCGACTGGCAAATGTCTGACTCTCGGTGAGCAGGTTCATACCCCTGCTCCCTGAAGTGTCTCCCTGAGCTGGTGAATCTCACAGAGACAGCTTGGTGAGCAGGAGTATGCATGCCTGCCAACCAAGCTGTCTTGGCAAGCTGGTATTCACCTGCTAATGTATGTGTTCAGCTCGGTGGATCTGGTTGTATGCACCTTGATGAGCCAGTGGCCACTGGTACCAGTAACTCAACAACCCAATTTGCTGGACCATGGCCCAGTGGCCCACTGTGTTATTGGTGCCACAGCTGTGTGGCCTTGCTGAGTCACATGAATGGGGAGTACTGAGATGTATAAATACATAGCCCCTTGTGGTACAAAACTAGGCTGGATAGATAGCGGATAGATAGCTGGAGCTGGCCAGATGTCACTTGATAACAAGCGACAATAGTTTTTTCATGGTGTGTGGTGTTCCATTCCCGCTCCAATGCCAAAGAGGTACATTTCATGCATTACAAGTTCACTTACAGGATGTACACTAGAACAGGATACAAGAGGAGGAATATCAGGGAGGAGTACAGAAGGAATCCGGAAGAATACACAATACACCAACATCACCAAATCAACAACAAGGAAGAGTTACACCAACAGCAAGCAGGAAATACGGACAATGGTAGCAGTACAAGGGGCGGACACAGGGGGAAGAAGGGGAAGAAGGACCAGGAGGAGGAGAGGCCTAGACCCTGAACAGGATGGAAGCTGGAAGGATTGGAAGAAAGAAGGGGTGATGGAAGGTGTTTCAGCCCCTGGATGGAAGGATAGAAGAAGGAAGAAGAATGGGCTGTATTGTACACAGTACAGGGGGGGAGTGGCACAGAAATGATGTCATGCCATGCAGATATGATGTCATGCTGTGCAGACATGAAGTCATGCTGTGCAGAAATGATGTCATGCTGTGCAGCAATGATGTCATGCTGTGCTGATACCACAGCAACAAGGAGCAGGCTGTGCAGCTGACCAGTTCACCTGCAGCATAAATCCCTCAAAGGACCTTCCCTTGGAGCTAAATTCTCTCATCTTTTCCTATATAAGGAGGTCATTTCCCCACCACTGTTGTTTTCTTTTTCCTCAGCCACTTACTAAGAGAGTATAGTGTGTCTCACCAGTCAGCGAGTTAGTCATCAAGTGTAGTCATCAAGTGTAGTCATCAGTGTTATCAGTCAATAAGTCAATCAATCAGTTATCAACCCCAACAATAAACACATTTCTCAAACCCCCAATCAATCAACAAACAACCCAATCAATCAACAAACACATCAATCAATCAACAACAAACTCAACAATCATCAACAATCACCTGCAATAGTCCAACACACTATTGCACTTTCACATAATCAATCCCACGGTTTGATTATCCATATCATTAGTTATAAGGGGTCTACTCAAATACAACAACAAATAAGGTCTAAGTCTGATTGAGATTACTATACTTAGTAAACTTAATCTTGAAATCAGCCATTTCTCTTTTTATATTGATTTTAAGATTCCTTACAAAGGGTATAGTATTTATAAAGGGGCAGGCCAATAAACCACCCGTAAACTGACTGTTTTAGCCTTTCAACCTAACTCACCAGTTTATTTCCCCCAGCCGGATCTTTACCAAATATTATCATTTGTCCCACAGGAGTCCTACAACAGTGTGCGGAATGAGGTCTTCCATTTGTGACCCTCAGCTACCCGCAGCAGGTTGAAAGCAGCCTTCAGATCTATCTTAGTGAATAATTTGCATCCTTGTAACTGGTTCAACAACTGCCCCAGGATCGGGATTGGGTAGCTGTCTCAGACCGTCATCAAATTGAGACCGCAATAGTCCACACACGGGCGGGGCTTCTTACCGGGTACTCTCACAAAAAATATGGGGGCGGCGGCACTAGAAGAGGAAACGCAAATAAAGCCTTTTTTCAAATTTTCATCAATGTAGAATTTCAACTGCTGCTGTTCATCAAACAACAAATTATACAGGCCTCCAAAAGGAGGTTGAGCCCCCTCCTTAAGATTTATGGAGATATCCATAGACCTATGAGGAGGGAGTGCACAATTTGTCTGCGGTGAAAAGACATCAGCAAACGGTTGAAACTCAAGAGGGAGAGAAAATGAAGGAGAGGACACAGTCTGAGCGGAGAACACTGCATTACCTCCAGGTGGACCTCCCACTGACGTAGATTTGATCACATATAAGGGAGTTGACCCAAGGGTAAATTGGTGTCCCCCATTCAAACTACCTGACCCCACCCATCCCTGCTTGTCCAACCATGGCAATCCGAATATTGCATCCACCGAACCAAGGCGAGTGACCTCAAACAAACTGGGCAGAGAGAATGGCTGAGAGTTGACCGTCGAGAGCTGGATCCGCCCCGCCCAATCCTCTGTTACCACCCCTCCAACCGCTCCCTGCCCGTCAAATCCAACACATTGAATCGGTGTCTTCCGTTGCTGCAACTTCAGCGAGTGGCGTCAAACAAAACCCTCGTTGACAAAATTTGCCATAGCGCCCGTGTCCATGAGAACTGTGGCTGGGAACAAGGTGCCTTTGCTGTCTTTGAAAGACACCAGCACCAGTAGTCAACCTTGAGTTGAACAATCGAGTTTGACATGAACCGTGGAGATTGGAATGGTGATTGGGGTGCAGTCCACCTCCTTGTATTCTTTGTAAATTTCATCAAAGCCGATGTAGGACTCCTGTGGGACAAATGATAATATTTGGTAAAGATCCAGCTGGGGGAAATAAACTGGTGAGTTAGGTTGAAAGGCTAAAAACAGTCAGTTTACGGGTGGTTTATTGGCCTGCCCCTTTATAAATACTATACCCTTTGTAAGGAATCTTAAAATCAATATAAAAAGAGAAATGGCTGATTTCAAGATTAAGTTTACTAAGTATAGTAATCTCAATCAGACTTAGACCTTATACGTTGTTGTATGTGAGTAGACCGCTTATAACTAATGATATGGATAATCGAACCGTGGGATTGATTATGTGAAAATGCAATAGTGTGTTGGACTATTGCAGGTGATTGTTGATGATTGTTGAGTTTGTTGATGATTGATTGATTTGTTTGTTGATTGATTGGGTTGTTTGTTGATTGATTGGGGGGTTTGAGAAATGTTTTTATTGTTGGGGTTGATAACTGATTGATTGACTTATTGACTGATAACACTGATGACTACACTTGATGACTACACTTGATGACTAACTCGCTGACTGGTGAGACACACTATACTCTCTTAGTAAGTGGCTGAGGAAAAAGAAAACAACAGTGGTGGGGAAATGACCTCCTTATATAGGAAAAGATGAGAGAATTTAGCTCCAAGGGAAGGTCCTTTGAGGGATTTATGCTGCAGGTGAACTGGTCAGCTGCACAGCCTGCTCCTTGTTGCTATGGTATCAGCACAGCATGACATCATTGCTGCACAGCATGACATCATTTCTGCACAGCATGACTTCATGTCTGCACAGCATGACATCATATCTGCATGGCATGACATCATTTCTGTGCCACTCCCCCCCTGTACTGTGTACAATACAGCCCATTCTTCTTCCTTCTTCTATCCTTCCATCCAGGGGCTGAAACACCTTCCATCACCCCTTCTTTCTTCCAATCCTTCCAGCTTTCATCCTTTTCAGGGTCTAGGCCTCTCCTCCTCCTGGTCCTTCTTCCCCTTCTTCCCCCTGTGTCCGCTCCTTGTACTGCTACCATTGTCCGTATTTCCTGCTTGCTGTTGATGTAACTCTTCCTTGTTGTTGATTCTGTGATGTTGGTATATCGTGTATTCTTCTGGATTCCTTCTGTACTCCTCCCTGATCTTCTTCCTCTTGTATCCTACTCTAGTGTACATCTTGTAAGTGAACTTGTAATATATGAAATGTACCTCTTTGGCATTGGCGCGGGAATGGAACACCACACCGAGGTCTTCTTGATGTTGTTTGAAGTCCATGTGGTTGGAGTTGGAGCTGGGAACCTGCGGCATGACCAAGGCAATGGGGTTATTGACCGGAGCATGGTACATGAGAGTTGGCGCTGGGGAGGGCTCCGGCGGTGCTTCAACCAAGGCCACGCTGGCTGAAGGTAGCTGACGACAACGTTGGACAAAGGCTTCTTGTTGTTCTGTGGTAATTGCTGCGTTGGGACAATTAAGACTACCCGTGTGAGACCCCGGGACCAAAGGCGATAAGCACCAGAAACACAACTGCCAAGCGCGACACAATGCCTGAGAGGCGTCCAAGAGTGAGTGGACTTGAGTGGAGAAGGGAACTACTCAGGCAGCATTGATTTCCATTGCATCTTGGTCCCAAGCAGCACGTTGTTGCGGTACCGGTACATAGCGAGGCGACGAGAGGGGGTGATGTGTCAAAGACTGAGATGTTTCAGGGGGGAGCTGGGCTAAGACATCAAGTTGAGCCGCCGCGTCGGAAGCCATCACCATCTTTTCGTCCAATGTCTTGCAATCCATCCATTGCTTGCACACGACCTTCCTGACAATGCGAGGGTTCAGTCCAAGTACATATTTTTCAATACAAGTCTCTTCTACATCTTCAATCAGATATACAAGGGATTTGAATTGAGAATTGTACTCCCCTATTGTCAAGTTCCTTTGTTTACACGCCGCCAACGCTTGCTTTGCGTTTTCCCTCATAAATTTGTCGCCGAAAACCAAGATGAGACCATCAAGCAGGGCTGCCGCTGAGCTGAGTATAGGTAAGACAAATTCTTGGCCATCCAAATCGGCGTACATGTCCATAACTCCTTGTCGCCAGGCGTTATCAATGATCAGGGAATTATACCAGTTCTCAACCGGCAAGGGCGTTTGTTGATGTTCCGAAGGATGATAGCCAAAATTTTGCGAAATCCAAACCACACATCGACTTTCTGATCAAAAATTTTGATTTTGTTGCAGGAAATCACGTATGACACGGAGGAACAAGAGGAGATGGGCGGAGTCCCCAGAGAACCAGACGTCCTTTAACTTGAGTGGTTTGATGAGCTGGGAAGCTGGGTTTGGGTTGAGGGGGAACGTGTGATGGAGATAGGGGTTGGGTGTGTGTGGAGGGGGTGGAGGGGGAGGCTGATGGAAGTGGTGAGGATGCTGGTGATGCGGGGGAGGAGAGTGGTGAGGAGGGGGGGGAGGGTGGTGGAGCGGAGGTGGGGCGTGAGGCTGATGATGAAATTGGGGTTGAAATCAATCCGGGGGAGGGGGTTGCAGAGGTGGATGAAATCCGGGCGGCGGTTGGAAGCCACTGGGTTCGAATGGGGGGTAGGTTGTAGGCGAGTTTAGTTGAGTTGCCATGAACATGTCCAACAATCTATCCAAGGACCGCTGAACCCGATTGACATTGCTGCGCATAATGTCGAGTTCCACCCGTTTGGTTGTTTGATTTTCGGATGACTGAGCGGGTTGGGGTGCAGGAGGAGCCGTTGCGTTGTCCACCCCCGACAGATCGTTGTGGTCTGTGGCATTGATACCATACAACATGCCAGAAGTACGGGCCTGAGTTTCCGGATAGCGCAAGGGGGGTAATTTGGGTCAACGGGCCGGAAATGAAAAGATGGGTGGAAAAACACGCGGGATGAGAGTAGAGGAAGAAGGGAAAGGCGGAGGGGGAGGTGAGGATTTGGGGGTGGAATGGCGGGGTTGAGTGGGGGGTGGGTAAGTTGAGAATCCAATGCAACAGAGGACCTGCACAACCTGAACAATGGTGATGATGTGATTGACAGCTTGACGGAAGAATTTTCAACTCAGAAGATGTGGGATTTATAATGTAAAGAATCAGGGGATCTCTCAGGCAGATAGATACTGCCAGAAAATGGTTTTTTTTTTTTTTTTTCAGAACAGGGAACAGGGAAACGGATGCAGGGTGCAAGCTTTTGCAGAATCAATGAAATTTTGTATGAAGCAGGTATGTTATGAAGATGGAAACAAAATAAATCCCATGAAGAGGGAAACAAAACAAGGAGACAAGCCCTCCTTTATAGCCAAAAAAAGGACATTACAACTTTTGCGCGTGACTACGACATTTGGAGAGAATAAGTAGAAAAGGATCCGCGTAACAGAGTAGATTCATGGATAGTAGACAAGGATCCGTTGTATTCTTGATCAGTTGCGGTTTGTATCTTAGAAACATAAAGAAAGAAATGTTACAAGCTTTATTGTAATAGAAAAGGAGTGAAACTGAGAGAATCAGATAGAAGAAAAGAAAACATGATTGGTTCTTGAAAGTGATTCTTGAAATTTGATTTTTTTCTTTTCTCGTTTTTGCCTTGTTGTCGCCTTGTTGTGACAAGTTGCTACAATATCACAGTGTGAGTGGTACGCAGCAATGATATTCAACAGGCAGGACCAATTTTCACCCATTCTCAATGGGAAGAACCTCTTCCAGGAATTTTTGGCCAACGTTTGTTTATGTGTTGAGCAATCACGACTGAACTTTTTCCGGCTCAATCAAGCCTCCATCAAAGCCAACATCTACCGTGAAATTCAAGAGTCGTTCAGAAACAACCCAGATCCCCAGCGAAAGTGTGTCATACTTCCCTCTTTGTTCTCCGTCTTGCCAAGAAATATGTTGCAGCTGTATCAAAATGCAATGGCAAGCATGCGACACTTTGGCAAACGGTCCCTCTTCATTACTATGACTGCCAATCCTAGATGACCAGAAATCCAGCAAGAGCTCAAGCCTCATCAAACTGCAGCCAATTGCCCTGATCTTACAGCACGTGTCTTCCGATTGAAGCTAGATTCCTTGATCCATGATGTTGTCAGGAATGGGCACCTTGGAAAGGTTGTATCATATGTCTATACAATTGAATTCCAGAAAAGGGGACTACCACATGCTCACATCATTGTTATACTTGAGCAAGGTTCCGTGCCAACTACAATTGATTCTATCGACTCCTTGGTCACTGCAGAATTGCCTGAACCGCAAAGCAAACCTCAATTTCACAAAATTGTTACAGCTTGCATGCTTCATGGGCCATGCAATCCATTGAGTCTCTGCTGGCAAGACGGCAAGTGTAAAGAAGATTTCCCTAAACCTTTTGCAGAAACAACTTCAATGCTTGATGATTTGTACCCTCAGTACCGCACAGCCAGCATTAATTGCTCGGACATGGCAGTCCGAGCGGGGCTCAACCAGCTCTGGTCGAGCGGTACCAGACGGTCAAGCAGGTGGCCTCGCTTGACGGGTCACTCGGCTCACCGGCCAAACAGGTCTGTTCAACCAGTGTGCCGGTCAAGCGGGCCTGTTTGACCGGTGGTACTGGTCAAACAGGGTAAAACCACCTTACTCAACCGGTGCTCACTGGTCGAACAGGAACGCTCAACCGGTACACTGGTCAAACACTCCTGTTCGGCTGGTGGGCCAGGTGACCGGTCGAGCAAGGCCACCTGCTCGACCGGCTGGTACCGCTCGACCAGAGCTGGTCGAGCACCGCTCGGACTGCCATGTCCGAGCGGTTCATGCTGGTAGTGCCGCCGCCGCAATGATGGTAGAACCACGGTTAAGCAAGGAGTGGTCATGCACAACAGGCATGTAGTACCATATAACAAATACTTACTCCACCGTTACAAATGCCACATCAATATTGAAATCCCTTACGGGATACAAGCTCTCAAATATCTGTTTAATTATATTTTTAAGGGAGTAGATTGATCCTCAATGCGCCTGAGCCACGGGGACAAGGCAGAGAAATTCATCAACGGCCATTACGTGGGCCACTCAGAAGGTAATTAATGTTTTCAGAGCATCTTTATCGGTCAGCTAGTTTAGCGCGCGGCTAAAACTTGAGCTAAGCCGCAGCTAGCTAGCTGCGGGTGGCTCAACCTCACCGGTCGTGGCTAACTGCCAAGCCAAACTAGCTAGCTCCATCCAAAAATGGTCAACTGCACTGGCAAACGACGCCGTCTCCTGGAGGAACTATTTGAATTAGGAACAGACGAAGAAGAAGATTCCAAATGGGAAAGGATACAAGTGCTAAGGGCGTGCGCCAGGCAGCGCGTGAGAGAGAAAAGATTGGTAGCACAGGGGTTGACAGGGAAGCAGATGGATGTTGAGGCGGATATGATTGGAAAGCTTGTTTTGACAAGAAAGTAAAAGTGTGAGCGTGTACACCACGGATGCAAAATCTGACAGGCGGTTCTGTCGATTCATTGACAGGGCCAAATTGCTGTTGAATGGCCGTGCGAATCGGGTAAAATCCTGGGAAATTGATCGACGGTCAACTTGACCGACTGAATGCCACGGCAATCTTCTGTCAACCTTTTGACGATAGATTGACGCCATGGACGTTGTCGATCTATCGTCATGGTTGCCTCGCCGTCAGATAGTTGCAGCCTCGACAGTCCAACGTATCAAAATCCGATTGATAATCTTTGATTGATGTCATGTGCAATAGGTGTCTCTGGCCCAATGGTCAAGGGACTACGGCAGCAATTGCCTGTCATCTGAGCTTGGGTTCAAGCCTCACTTTTGACACTTCTTCCTGTGTGTTGACAGATGTCAACCCGTGGGCCCTGAGAACCCTTTGGTATTTTGACGTTGGCATGCCAGTTAATCATTGTCGAATTCTCGTCAAGCCTTGACAGTAGATTGACAATATGCCTGGGGACCTCGGTTTGCCATTGCACAGTGGCTGACGTGGAACCCGTCAATTTGACAAAGGACACCGCGGAATTATGTCGTCAACATGCACCCGCGGTGTATCTGCTTGCTTATAGATTGTTGGGGAGAAAAGTTGATGGCAGGGCATTAGATCCCCTCTTTGCGCCTGCCTTTTATCTCTTGATCATTCAGGGTGCTTACCTGGAATGATTCCTCCTAAGTCACATTGCTTTGGCCCTGACCATCATGGTGGTCAGGATCCATAACAGTTCCTTGGTTGTGGCTGGGAGTGCCTTGCTTGTGCATCCTCAATTCCTCACCTGTGCGGTGGTTTTGGGAACGGCAAACAAACAGGGTCAGTCTCTCATGTGATACATGGGCTGACCTCATACAATTACTTACGTAATGTGTGCATGAATGTGTCAATAGCATTGTTAGCGCCAAGACCATCATTCTGACAAATGGGAGGAGTACTCCTCTCTCTGAGCTGGTGTAAAACAGCTTCACGGGCAGACTAATGTGCTCGCCAAGCTGGTGTACCCCAGCTTGACAGGTAGACTAACCTGCTTGCTGTCAGACTTTGAATCTGTCTTCTAGCGGCTTTGTAGCTTAGTGGTAAAGCAGGCTCCTAGAGTTAGTCTCACCCGGGTTTGAGTCCCGGTGGAGCCATCCTTTTCTGACAGATTTACAGTCTCGAGCTCAATGAGCCGTGCGTACCTGCAGGGGAATGAGCCCACCGGTGGGGTCTGGAGCCAATAGAGCATCCAGATTCCGGCAGCATGTCAGACTTTGAATCTGTCTGCTAGCGGCTTTGTAGCTTGGTGGTAAAGCAGGCTCCTAGAGTTAGTCTCACCCGGGTTTGAGTCCCGGTGGAGCCATCCTTTTCTGACACTTGCCAAGCTGGTGTACACCAGCTCAACAGGTAGACCAACCTGCTCTCCAAGCTGGTCTACACAAGCTCAACAGGAAGACTAACTTGCTCGCCTTCCGCAGAGAACAAGTTTACGTGCTTGCCAAGTCAATGTGTGATTTGCAGGTCAGTTGCAGGCCAGCCTCCTTTGTGGGATAGTGTATACCATTGTGATGCAGCAATGGCCAGGAAATAGAACATTTGATGAGAGCAAGAAAAAATGGAGTCATGATTGCTACAGAGTGATATGCTTGCTTGAAAGAAATAAGTGATCTAAACATGTGCAAGGAAAGGTTAGATATTTTTCAAATGAGTATGTCCAGCATGTCATGAAGAAGATGGGTATGAAAAAATTAGTTGCTGGAATTGTGGCAGTTGCTGGAATTGTGGCAGTTGCTGGAATTGTAGCCTTGAGATCCAGAGAGACGAACACCACCACAACGTTGCGGCTTGGTTGTTTTCAGTTGAGCAGCTTGATTACCATAGCGTCCAATATCTTGAGCAGCTGTCCCTTGGTGTTTGAGCATGACGGCTGGAAGGAGTTGATTGATGCTGCATGCGTGGGACTGTGGGTGGGTGGGTATTGTCTGGTATCGCACTGGGAAAGGGAAAGAGTGTGTGGTTGCGCGTTGAAAAATTTTGGGATTTGATGATTCCTTTGGAAGGCGTGTGTAGATTTGGGAGCCGGGACTCCACAGGGATTCCCCAAAGATGAGCAATTTATCCTTGCAGATTTAGCTCTTCAGGGGTTTCCAGAACAAAGGGAATTCCTCCACTAAGCCTTGGAAACATGTTCCACTATTCGACCTGACCTGCAAATATTTGTTCCAAACTGCATCTGACAAAGTCACCTCACAGGTCTGTGCATTCCATATAAATCCATGCTTGCCTTTGCAGGCCACCATGGCATCATAGTCCTTAGCTTTGATTTGAATATCTCAGTGTCCTTCACATGGCCAACGGCAGGGTAAGACATGCGGATTTGGCGGGCTACTGATTTGTGGCTGGAGTCTGGGAAGCCAGTGTTGCTTTTTTGTGCAAATACCACCTCGCATGAGTAAAGGTTGAGGAACTCTGACACCATGGGCTTGGTCCACACAAGAGTCGCAGGTACTGGCTGTTGAGCTTGAGTTGCTTTCAACCACCACAATCTCAGGAGTAACACAACCATCCAGTCTGCAAGCCTCTTGGCCAACCAACCAATAATTCACCACAGCGTTGCCCGGCGTCATTAAAGGTGGCCAAGCCATTCAAGCCAGTTTTCCTCGCAGAGGGACGGGGTTGGGTACAGCTGATCAAGCCATTTGGCCGTGCAGTGGCACTGGTGACAAAATAGGTTGCTTGTGTTTGGATGCTTCATGGTGGGGCCTTTGTGTCACGCCTGCACCCATTCTTGAGGTAGTTTGGCACTGAGGGATGCAATAGTTGTTGATTGCCATTGGTTCAAATTCCCCACCTTTCCACCATGGATACTTCCAGATGTGCCGTAAAATTGCAGCGCCCTCCTCCTTGTATTCTTCCATCTTGCAGCCTTGAAAATTTGGGACAGAAGTATGGTTGGTGGGGGACGGCAAAATACTTTCATTGGCCCAAACCCAGCGCCACCAAACGCACCTGAGGACCCAAGGGCTGGACATGCCTCACCCAATCCTTTAAGTGTCCTGCCACACAATCAACTGTAGTGCTCATGAGTCTCTACACCTGGGGGTATAGCCGGTGAATCCCCCCTTGCAAGGCCCCCTTGTGGATATGCGCAAGGCCTTTCCCAACATAGTGTTCATGTTTTCAGGAAGGGCCCAAAAAATATCTCCAGACGTGACAGTGGTGATTCCAAGGCCAACCACTAGGGTGGTCCAATGACCTGATGCTCCTGGATCCCCTGTCAACAATCTAACCTCCGCCTGCCCGGCCATTGCTGCCGTTTTTGCGCCCAACTGCCCACCTGTGGCTGCCACTGCCCCCCCACCCCCACCAACCCCCGCCCAGGATTTGATTGGATTGGAAGCCTACCTTCTGATGGCTTGGATTGGAGAGGAAGATCTTCATACGCGAGAACATATTGTCAAGCATACAATCATGCACTGGATATACTTCCAATTGTCCAATGAGCAGGAGCTCCGCAAACTTGGCTTTGCCCCCAGGCCTGCGCGGCTATCATGCTTAGCTGTCCCAAGAGTGTTGGCATGGACGGCCGCAAGGGACAACGCTTGAGCTCTCTCCTTATCCTTCCTTTTGTGTGCATCCTCACTGGCCACATGTTGTGGCTCCACTCCTCTTGTGGCTTGTGTTACCTTTTGATGTTGCCTCAAATGTCACTCTTGCACATCTGCACTCTTGTCATCCTTTGGAAAAGTAATAGCCTTGCATACCCATTCCAACCTTGCAGAATCTTGAACTGATCTTTAGCCCCAAGACAATACACCATAAGCATGTCTTATAAGGACTTTCCTACATGCCTCCTACACCATTGAACCTGAAAATATCAATCCTACAACTGCCATACCAGGCCTTCACCCATCCCTGCGCTCCCTTGTTCCATTCCAGAACAAGGCAGACATTTGTGCAGCAATAGTCAGAAATTTGTGCTGCAGTCATAGTGAGACTTGCTGGGGAATGGTTAGGGCTAACTCCCCAGCACTACAAGAAAATATGCTTCAACTGCCACCAGTTGACATGCAGTTACTTTGATTTTACTTCTGCTGTTACTTGAATCTTACTCAAATAACACTTCAAAACAACTTCAATGCACAGTCACTGTGCATTGCGCACAGTGACTGTGCAGGAAAAGTTTTTTTGAATTAACTTGGAAGTAAAATAGTAGTAAGAATATGGGATTAGCCTGCATGTCAACTGATGGCAGTTGAAGCAGATTTTCTGGTAGTGCAGTGTTGATGGGCCACCTGCATGGAGCATGTCTGGCTGGAAACTTTTCCCCCGTCTTTCTTCCCCCACATCTGGAACCCCAGCGCTCAGCAGGCCCTGATCTGTCATGGCTCCCAATACCCCTTTATTCTGCTCTCAATCTTCTGACTGTCTGCAAACAACACCCCTGCACCAGCACCGGCAAACCACAGTGCCCCCGCCCCCAACAACTCTGGTGATTACATGAGCTCCTAACCTATTATCTTCAACTTCTATCCTATGGCTCACAGTGTTCTTTTTTTTTGCTGGACATCAGACCAGTTTGATATTGACAGTGCTAGCCGGCATGGCAAAAGAACTACTGGGATTGCGACCCTGTCTTGCACAACAATACCCGCTGGTCTTGAAGACCCTTTTGGCCCCAGCTCAGAAGCTGAGATTCCCAAATGCGTGCCCAAAGTTCCCAACAAGGAAGAGTCAGACAATGGGCACAAGATCAACCCCAGGCTCCAAATTTTCATGCTCACCCTTCTTGGGGTTGAAGAAAATCAAGAGGCAATACAAAACCAATTAGAAAGGGTATGTATTCATTTTTTTTGACTACATACCAGATTGACTTGATGACATACATTACCTTGAGCCTGCCAGATGACCAACAAAGAGAGGATTGCCGCTCTTTTAGGCACTAATGCTGCAGTTATCAAGAGACTTGACGCTTTAACCTTGCTCATGGCCGGCGGACCTGTAAAGTCAGAAGTGAACTCTTTGTTGTAGATGTTTTATTTTGCCAGTAGTAGTAGACTATAAATCAGAAATAACAATGAATAGAACAAGTAAAACGACCACATCAGAGACAGAACACAAGAAAAATCAAAGTGATAACTAGATAGCACAATACTGACAGATAAAACCAATAGCTGATAACAACAACGCAATACGCTAGACACTAATGAACTACACAACAACAAAATAAAAGAAACAGAAATAAATAACATTGTTAATGTGAGAGGTGAGATGAAAAGAACAAGTGAATAATTAGCTGAGAGAGTAGGTACCTTGCAGTGATGAACTTGAAGATTATTTTCTTGACTCCTCCTGAACCTGAATTTCCCTTCAAGAATCTAATTTTGAGTAGTAGCCATTGATCAATAGTGGTTCGTGCGGTTGGGTTGATATGTATGGTTACCTGTGATCTTGAGCTTGCTGAGTTAACAGATTGGCTTTGTTCCAAGTCTCGACAATGGGTCCTGAATGTAAGCGGTTGATATTCAATCCTGGTCTTCAATCTTCCTGTTGAAAGCAAGTATAAATGAAGCAAGTGTAGCGAGTACAATCTAGGTTTAGGTTTCAGGATTATGCATTATGCATAGTGCAGATTACTGCGCACAACAGGACCAACCCAACCACATCCTGCGCCCACTGCGCCCAATCCCGTGTCCCCCTTGTTCCATGAGGAACAGGTTTGAACTCATGTTTATCCATGACTCTTTAAGGTAAAGTGCCACTTTGTCTATTGCGTGGACCTTGACAAGACACCTAAACTATGTTTGGGATGCGCAGGATTACATCTGCCAAATAGCCCGTGAGTCTATGCTTGATGAAGGACTGGAGGCCTATGGCAGAGACTGACAGGAGGGATCCCTGTTCCACTTGGTGATGGTGAGCCTCTCAAGTATCCTCAAATTCATGAGGATGTTGATTCCACCAAGAACTTTTCATCCATCAACAGGTGCAGTTAGAACTGCAGCCACCCATATTCAAGCGTGCTAACCTTACCCCAAGGTTCCTTTTGGACAACCAACTTGCCATTGCCCATGTGGCCATGCAGG
Source organism: Puccinia coronata f. sp. avenae (assembly GCA_002873125.1). NCBI lineage: Eukaryota > Fungi > Basidiomycota > Pucciniomycetes > Pucciniales > Pucciniaceae > Puccinia > Puccinia coronata. Next base: position 57,966 of record PGCI01000360.1, on the reverse strand, counting down.
TCAAGAGCCAACTCAAGCATGTCCGTCAAAAGGCACAAAATGTGCTCCTGACTGGGATGAATCCCAATGACCCCCCCGGGTACAGTTCCTGGACAGAAATTAGCGGCAGCTCAAAAAAAATTTTTTTAAAAAAGTGCTAGACATTCAGAAAAAGTAAAAATACTAGCGTGTAGCCATTAAGCAGCTTCTAATGATTCTGCATTGTAAAACATCAAAATACAAACAGGGGTCCGTTAAAAAATTTGCAAAGAAACAGGCAAAAAAAATCTTTGTTATGAGCGTGAAAAATACGGAAAAATGGGGATAGGGGAGGGGAGGACCTAGGAGGAATGATTGTGAAAGAAAGAATCAAAAATTAAAAACTAATCACCACTTTGTTGAGGCTCCCTTAGCATCAATGACAGCTTGGATTCTTCTGGGAATTGATGCTACTAAGTTGGTGAGGATTTTTTCTGGTAAGGCGTCCCAAACAAGTTGAAGTGTAGCCTTCATTTCTTCTGTTGACCGAGGTTGGTAGAGCTCTTGAACGTTTGTTTTTAAGACTTTCCATAAATTTTTGATTGGATTGAGGTCAGGTGATTGCATGAGGTGGCCAATCTTCAATCTTGTGAATTTTTTCTTCTTTTCTAAAGTTGTGGCTTGCTAATGCCGTATGCACCAGGGTGTTATCTTCCATGAAGATTAGCTGATGTTCCGGGTCTTTGTTTTGAAGGAATGGGACAAGATGCGGACGGTAGACATTCTCAATGAAATCTTTTGCTGTTTGTTGCTTGGGGGGAAGGAAAACTAAGGGGCCTTTGGTGATGTTGAAAAAGGCTCCCCAAACCATGGTCAATGTGCGACCACTTTTGAAAGTTGGTTGAAGGCATTCAGGGTTGTATTTCTTGCCTTTCTTTTGCCAGACCTTTGTCTGTTTGGAGAGCTTCCCAACCTCAAACAAGGATTCATCGGACCAGACAACCTTCTTCCAATTGTCAATCGTCCAAGAGAGATGCTCAGAAGCAAATTTAAGTTGTTTTTCGATTTGTTTGCAATTCACAAAGGGTATCTCCACGGCCACTTGGTTGTGGAAGCCTAGCTCATGTGCTTGTTGTTGGATGGTACGCAAGGAGACATTGTCCAAAATGAGATTGGCAATCTCACCCAACTTGGATTTTTGATTTGAAGCAAGCTCACAATTGAGCTGTTGTAAGCTGTGGTTGTCCAGTTTTCTGGGGCATCCACATTGATGGGTAGTTTCAACGGTACCTCGCTCCTTATAACGAGAGAAGACTCCTGATACCGTTTGTCTTGGGAGATTCAGTTTCTTTGAAACACTGGTCGCTGTTGAGCCTGCCTGCATCATCCCAACAATGATTGCCTTTTTTTCAGTATTTAATCAATGACGTTTATTGACTGTTCACGCCATTTTGAAAAAACTAGTTGCTTTCAAAATACAAAGCAATACAAAACAGAAAAAAACAGTTAGTTCAACTTTGCTCATAAGAAAAGGGTCAAAACTGTGGAAATGAAAATCCTACTCTTTGAATGTGTATTTCAATTCTTTCATCAATCACTGTTCTGGGCTGACGAGGTGTTGCTATGGGTGTTGACAAGGTGTTGCTAGGGGTGCTGAATCTCAAACAGAATTGATTGGTGCGCACACACTGCTGACATAAAGTCCGTGCAACCCCCCGCCGCTAATTTCTGTCCAGGCATTGTACATCCCCCCCATTGACAAGCTTTCCAGACTCCTCTGGAGGCACCTCATGGGGGGAAATACCACCATGTCAGATGATGAGGTTGATGCACGCCTTTGGCTCCTCCCACTGCTTTGCACGCAGTTTGCTTTCCTCAAATTGACAACCATCCACAACCATGTCTTGGATGCATTGTGCAACATGTCCCAGTGGGACCAAATCAATTGCCGCCTTGCGCAAATGAGGCAACTACCGGTCAACTACACCATGATGAATCACTGAAATACCCAAGGGCCTGATTGCTTTTGGCTGATAGCCTAGGATCAAGTCCTTGGGTCATGTGCTCTAGATGCAGTTGTGGCCAGCTTGAAGTACCAGAAAAATGGACTTGACATGAAAATCAGTGGAGGGTTGCAATAATTATTAAGATTGGGTTTTGGTCAGGGGAGGGGAAAATATTTGGTGGGTGTGTTTGATTGAATCTAGAATGTTTATCTGTCCTTGGTCCTTCCCAACCCTGAGCTCCCAAATTGGCCAATGAGCCGGCATCCCCGCGGGAAGCTCTCCTCAAGAGAGGCTTACACATTAAGTCAAAGTTTTGGCTGTATCAGGTCAATATTTTTGTGGTCCTTTTTTGTTTTTTATTTTTGAAAAATCAAAAAGTATCTTGACAAGAAATCTGTCTCAATGAGTTTGTAGCCAAGATCCTAGCGCACCCAATGAATGTAGTGCCTTTACTCAAACCCTGGAATTTTATTTTATATTGATTTGATCAGGAATTATTTGATTTCAAAACTATTACCATTGACACTTGTCGTATGAAAATCATGCATGCATCCATTTACATGATCTGTCCAATTCTCCAACCCTGAAACAACTTTTCACAAAGGAATAATAGTCGCTGCACAGATAATGGCCTGTGAGGGCCTGTGTCCTTGTGAATCCAGATGAAATTTCAGAAAATCCTGGAACTACAAGGACAGGATGGTGTTTATCCAAGGAGGCAAAAAAAAGAATTTTATTAATTTCAAAACATTATGGAGGGAGAATCATTGGGATTGAGGCCATAAAAATTTGACCATTGGAAAGAGGGAACTGATTTCTACAATCTGGCTCTGGGGCAGCTTAAATGGATTTGAGGTTTAGGAGCTATTACATTTTAAAAAAACACTCCACCAAAATGGCAAAACTGATACCGCAAGCTTGTCCACTTTATTTGCAAGCCTCTCCTGCAGAGAGGCCCTGTGCCCCACGGGGCCCGCTGAAGTGCAGTACCAGAGGCTTGTGATAAGGTAGCGAGGAACCCTAGCACCCACTCTGTGAGCGCATCACCGCCAGCAACGCTCCTGTGCCAGCAACAACCCCGTGGACTTTCACCACCTCCAACTACGCCTGGTAACTCTCAATTATGTGCAAACCTTCCTCTAGTTTTCCCAGTACAATAGCAGGCCAAAAGCTCATTTACAAGGTAAGATTGTTGATTGGGATCTTTTTTTTTGACACTCTCCTCTTCTTCTGAGTTTGGCCGTCTGATTTAACCAAGCTGCTCTACGCTTGCTTTTATACTTATTCTCTTTTTTGCTTACATTGAATATTGAAGAAATCAACTGTTGTCATGACTCAGAGTCAGATCATATTTACTCCCTTTTGTACTCCCATGTTAATCCAAATTAACGTTTATTGCAACTTCACTGTGCACCATGAACAGTGACTGTGTATTGGAGTTGGTTTCAAGCAATACTTGAGTAAGATGAAAGGAATAACAAAATTTAAAGGAAGTTTACTGCAGGTCAATTGGTGGCAGTTGAGCCAGATTTTATTGCAGTGGAGAAGAATTTGATACCCTTCAATTTGCAACTTCCCTCCAAAGCCTTCAAGTATACCTCATCCACTTTGAATTTTATCTAGCTAGCCATTTCAGCTGATAGCCCTTTAAATTATAAATTTCCCCCAAAATGACAGCTGACCTCAGTTCATCCTTCCCAGCCAGCTTCCAGAAATCTGCTACAGTTTTCAAAGTGCATGACAACTTCAATCGTGTCCAGGAATTGGATCAAACCCTGTGATTCATGACAAAAAAAAAACAAGAATAGCTTTTTCAAAGTGCTAGTAGGTTTGTCATGGAGAGGGTTGAGTATATTATTGGTTCAATCCTTTGAAATACTTTTTTTGAATATATATTTCTAGCAGGTTGGTGGACTAGATGGGGAAGTGTAGCATCAACAATAAAGAATGAATAAGAAACAGGATGAGAAAACAAGAAAGAAAACCCAAATTCTAGAAACAGTGTCAGGCTATGTGATGCCAAGGACTTAACCTTCTAGCTACACGGCCGGCAAAAATAATAAACAAGGTTATAAAAATATAAAATAATATTTTTTATGGGTTTGGATAGTTTTAGAGTCCTTTTTGGGACAGGGGAATAATAATAAAATGGGGTTTTGCGGAATATGTTAATATTCCAGAGGGGCCTGCAAGCAGGGGTGTTTTGGGATGCCCTCTAATAATCAGGACCTGTAAACAGGGTGTTTTTGACTTGTAACCTGATCTTCTGGGGCCTGCAAGCAGGGGTGTTTATTGTGCCCAGGATATATGGTGGGGAGGAATTGGTAACAAGAAAGGTACTCACTATTTCTTGTTACAGAAATCCTCCAAGGTTGGTGATAGGGTAACAGAAGTGGCTGGTGATGATGGTGAGTGTTCTGTTGACGCTGGAAGATTGCTAAACAATATACTGAAGTTTCACAAGGTTGGACACAAGGCTATAAGCTAGTGGACAATGCTGAGTGATAATTTTCAGTGGTAATGATAAAGCTGGGGAATCCTCTCTGGGGGGAACCAGAGGTGTTTAGATATTGATCAAGGGCTCTGGGGACAAAATCAGAGAGCCTGTTTTTTGCAGAAAACAGATCTTAGGATCAACTGATCAATAGATTGGATCAGAAGTTGATCTTCCTGGGTTAGATCAGTAGAAGATGTGTGTGAGCTGCGGCTCTTTCATGATCTGTGGTTGTATTACTTGTTCTCAGGCTTAATGTATCATTTATTAAAAATTATATTTTCGTCTATGAGACATGTTACATATGTGATATGTCTCATTTGTCATATGTAACAGGTTTATGGTAATTTATCTATTTTTCCTACAAGTTATCTTTGTTGTTTTGTATAAGTAATATAAGGAGCCATATTTAGGGGGTCACTTTGCTGAGGGACCCTAGGTTATTTTCTATGTAGAATCCATTTCTGGATTAATATTCAAGGTTTGTTCATTGGTTTTTCTTCTATATATATTTTGTTATATCTTTTGTTACTTTTGTACTATGTTGGCTTGTCTCTTACATAGTAGCAAGCTGACAAACAGACTCATAATATAAGTACAAACAAAACCACAAAACAATGATCACTTTTAATCAAGTGATATGTGGCTATGTTTGGAAATAAATCCAGTATCTATCTAGTGTGGCACTGTGTCAGCACCTTGAAACACACAAAGGGGCCACTGTAATTTGACTGAGCTAGGACCAGTGCTACATCAGAGCAGGGATCAATTCTACAGGATTTCACTTGTTAATATATCAAGTGAACATTGATTTTGCATGGTGAAAGCTCTCCATTTGTGGTTCTCTGAACAGTATATACCAAAGCTTTTTTTGGAATCAATTCGATCTGCTATTCATAAATCAATTTAAAAATGTGTTGCTACTGGTCTCCGGAGAGGAAGACCCTGCTAAGGTTCTTGATCTATAAAGTTGATTTCAAGATAAGGAAGGCCTGTGTTGCCTGTCCTCCCCCTTCATAGGGTGCCTGAGCTGTGACATGCTTGTGTTGTGTACAAAGTGACTGATGAAGTCATAACAAAATGTTCCCCTGATTGTTGATCATTATTGGTCAATGGGGGCAATGAAAAAACACTGAATTGCTTGCAAATTAGCCAATTGAGAGCAAGGAATTCAGACGCAAGCAAAAATTTATCTGAATGTATACTAGTTTCTATGAAAATTGTTTTCTAGTGTCTTGTGTATAAACCAGGAAGAGGTATTCTTTCAGCAGGATATGTATATAACAAGATGGAAAGACAACCAAAAATTTAAGCTTTTGACTATTGGCATAGAGGGTCATCTTCTAAGGATGTGAATTGTTGTATGTTTTAACAATACTTCATTTTGATTGTTTTTGATAGAAAAAAACTTGACCTCGATTGGGGCTCTAAGGTGTGTGAAATGCCACAAAAAAGAAAGGAAAGGTTTGTTATGGAGAAGGCGGAATGGTATGATCCAGTATGATCCTGGTTGATTGAAGGCGGCCGCGTGCATGTCATGAGACTTTACCTGACTTTACATTGGGTTTGCCAGAACGTGGCATGCAACTCTCACCCCACCCACAGCCAAAATCCCAGCGCACGTGATGCACGTACCCATCGCACATTCTGCACAATTGCAGCAAGTGCAAGGAGGATGCAAACCCCCATGACAATGACAGCAATGGGACTTGTGTAGCACATAGCCTTGGTCGTCAACGACGACGGTCTTGCCACATATGTATTGCAGGTCGCATTGTGATTTCTCCTTTTTTGAAAAGCTAAGATCTTCGTGGATGATATAAGTTTGGCCGGTAGGATTGTTTTTGAGATACTCGTTGATCGCATCGGTTTGATCTGGGCTTGGGATCCGGTCGGTCTCCTTGTTGCGGGCCATCTGTTGAGGAAAGGGTGCTATTTGTTCCAGGTATCTACGGGGTCCCGGTCGCATCTGAAGGCCGCTTGCAGATACTTGTTGGAAAGCTTCTCTGATTTCATTTGCAGAAGGGGCCGGTGTCCCGGTGTGAAATGGTGTCATGGAGGGACTGGGTAGGGTCCACACGCAACTCAGCGCAAGGGACAAGATAAGGACTACTCTGGAGAGTCTTGACATCAATTGGTGCTGCATGGAGGTGGGGAGCGCCTATCAAAAAGGAGAGATGGAAGCTGGCTCTGAACGTATGTCGATAATAAGCTAGATATAAAATGGGTTGATAGTCTCATAAGGAGCTCAAGCGACTGCAGGCTCCGGTGAATTCGGAGGAGCTAATCAAGCCTATTACAAACCTGGCGCGCGAAGTGACGTTCAGAAAAAGGGCGCTCGGGGGAGGGTGGTGCAAATTGAGCTCGATATAAGATGCTGACCCCTTCATCGGGCGTCAGACTCACGTGGGCTAGACCCGCTCTCGTGGCCTATTGGGGGGGGGGGGGGGGGGGGTGAAACTTGCTACATTTCAGGGTTCGATTCTAGCTCTGGTGTATGTGGCTCCATGATGATGATACATAATAGATCCCGACCGGTCCTTGCGATATCAGCCTGCAAGCGGATGGAGGTGCCATGCTTGGATTGAATTGAACAGCAAGAAAAAATAACTGAAAATGCCATGCTTTGAAACTTGCTTCACTTCTTAAGAGGAATGATGACTCGGAAGTTGTAAAGAAGAGGTCGCCCGGGCCAACCGGGGCCCAAGTCAGAAGAAGCAATCTCCAAACCTACGCATAATAGGACGGTTCACGTTGGCACCAAATCAGCAAGCCTTGGGTTAATTTTAACGACCCCCAAATAAGGTTTAGCCACCTGTGACATACACAGTGCATCTATAACACATTTCATAGACACATTTATCCCCCCGTCTGCTGATGTCTTCACACCGCCCGATCTCCTCGGACTTCTTTCTCCACGTCATCGGCAAATGCACTTGCCAGAAAGATACTCGTTGTGCTCTTTGCTCTCATGGTTAATACAACTTTCTTTCCTCTTGCCTCTCATGGTACATACATACTTGTTTTTTTACTTCTCTCTTAGATGCACACTCAGGAACAGATCTGAACCGCGCGATTTCTAATTGCCTGGAAAGATGGGAAGCCAAACTATGAGATGACTGGAAGATGGGTCCTCTGCAAAACAGAAGAGAGATGAGCACAAGAGGAAAAGGAAATTAGAGGGGGAACAAATCAATCGGAGAAGAGGAACCCTTTACAGCCATCGCAAGTTCAAACTCTTGTTGACCAATTAATTTTGAGCAAGGTTCTCGGTTCTTGATAACTCAAGTAGTTCAGAGATGTTGGTTGAGTCGCTGAATCAAAGATCACACCACCGTTGTTCTGGAGTGTTTTTCTGGTGAGTTATTTGTGAATCGATGTCACTGTCCAATGTGATCATCGACGGGAAGAACAAGTTTTGGAGCAGTTCTTGCTGATGATGAGTTGAGGTTCTTCGGAAAGGCATGTATAAAAGATGACGGAAGGGAGCTGAGGGGAGCCGAGAGATGGAACTTGAAAGCAAAGAGAAGGCAGGTTGGTGATTGCGGGAATGGGCGGGGACAGTGTAGCCAGTTCCAACGTGAACAGGTCAGCTGATGCTCTGCTGATCTATATCAAAGTCTTGCTGATGATGAAATCAGCATGGTTAAAAATAACCCAACGTGAACCGTCCTAATATTCTTATATCACAGCCTTGCCCTTCAAAAATAAAATTACCTGCTCATACCTGCCCCCAATTTTCTCACTATGGTTGTAGGGAAACACCGTTACAAGGTGAACATCGATGCAAGAGTGGATTGATGAATGGTTCTTATTTTGCATGATCCCCTCTTCCGTCAATTAGTTTAGCCGTCCGACTTCACACAGCTGCTTCACGCTTGTGTTGTTCTTTCAATGATTTGTTTTTAATCATTGACAACCTCAACTGTCGTCAGTTAGATCACATTGGTTTTACACATGTTCGGTATGAAAAGAAAATCTATCTCATGGTGTTAAATTGTCATCCTTAATTAGTCAGTCCATTGCAACTTGACGGAAGAACGCTTTGAACGTTTTGTAAAAACCTTCTGTTTCTTTTTTCAGATTCTGAGGATAAATGCAATAATCCTCAATAATTTTCTTGTTGTCCCACGACCGACAGCAAAACAGAGAAAGTGGAGATAAAGATTGTAGAATTCATAATGTAATTTGTATATATAACCTGCCAACTCGGATGGCTACATCCCCGTCACCCGTGTATGTATGTTGAGCGTAGCCATCGGAGCAGACTCGGTTTCGAAATTGGTGAGGGGAATGTGATTTGGTTGCATTGGAATAAGGAAAAGAAATCCGGTCGGCTACGTAGACTATATACAAAAAAAAGGCGGCGCAACATGCTAACTAAAAAAACCCCGAATCTCCCCAGGATCCGACTTTTAACAAGACTTTCATGAAGCAGCATCTTAGACACAAGCCGTGGTCAGAAGCAGAAGATGACCGCAGGAATTGCATGTATCCGCAGTACTTTCTGCACAAGCGTCCGTGACGCAACAACTTGGACAGGTGGGTGACTTCGTGTATAACACCTTGCCATCTGGGTCAACGACCAGAGTCTTCCTACCGTAGTGTTTCAATTCGATTTCGGATTTGGGTCTTTTTGTATAGTGGCCCTCGTTGTGAAGGAGATAGACCTGATCACGGGGGGGTGGGCCCATGATGTTGACATAGTTTTTGATACCTTCTAATTTCGTGCCAGTTGCTAGATCCTCCGTCGGTATATCGCGGCACATTGTTTGATGGGCGGGTGGTACACCGTCCGTGTTTCTACGAATTAGACTATTCGCGGAAGGTGTTGATGCTCCATGAGCTGGTTTTGTGGAAAAAAGAGGTACAGCCAACACGCAACCCATTGCGAAGGATAAGAGAAGTACTATGCTGAAGAACCTAGACATGGATTGGGGCGCCATGGAGTAGGAGAGCGCCTACACCACGGCGAAACAAAAAGTTTATGGGAACCGTTTTGTAACGTTTTTTCAGAAAGAGACTTTAAACCCATACAACTCCGTGAGAAGTCTCATGGGATTGTACGCTTGTCAAATGTTATTGGGATCAGGTCTATCAATTGTCTATTTGTGGTTTTCTTGTGGTTTTTCAGACCGATATAATATTTCCAATGAGCACTGCGTTGCCTCGTCCTGTCTGATCAAAAAGCAAGGAGAAAGAAAGACTCGGGCGTGCAGAAACAAGCGACCAACCCATCCAGAATGAGCGCAGATCAACCCGCACGGCCACCCAAGTTGCGCTTTTATCTCCAATATTGCCTTTACGCTCGAATAACCGAACTCAGATCTCCGCGTGGTTATTTAGCCCGCTTCAAATCACCGCGTATTGGGCGAGTCGTGGAAATCGAGGCTGATCGTCTGAAGGAGAACTTCAAGACAATGGTGTTTGATGATCTCCGTGCCAATACCGACCACTACCCGCTGGAACAAATTGCAAGGTACGCGGATGACACAGGTGTACTTCATTGGTACTACTCCATCCGCAAGCCCGGCAGCGTTCCAAGTAAAGGTGTGCTGCTTTGCCACACCCAATACGTCGAAGCGTTTCTTGCTCAGGTGTTGCGTGCCACCATCCACGCCGATATGGTCATCAAAATCTGGATGAGCCACACCGAAGTGCGTGATATGCCGTACACAATCTTGGAAATATCGGTGAGTGTTTTTTTATGTATCCGGACAATTGCATGTTGTACTAACACTCAATACTCACCTTGGATCAATGGCAAGCAACAGGACCCCACGAACGGCATTCCGACACGTCAGTTATCATCCCCGGAGGTCTGGGTTTTGGACTCGGACCAAAGCTACAACGATCGTGACACCGCGTCTCCACCTGCCTTTCAGTCCGAGTTGGCCTCCGATTCACCAAGCTACGCGGCGGCTCCGAGTAACCGTTCAGACGCTATGGATGCAGACCAAATTGCTGACAAAGTTGAAAACCCGCCCGGCTCTCTCAATGCGAATCATTCAGCACAACGTCTGTACTTTTGCACAGACATCCTTTGCTTAACCTCACCAGAAAACCTTTCAATGAATGATTTCATGTCTTTTTGCCACATCCCACCATCAACCAATGTGAATGACATGTTGTCTAGTCATGAAATAACTCACTGGACTGCTTTCATAGATGCAACAAAAGATGAATTAATGGACTTGGGTTTCAAATGGGGCAGTACTAAATTGTTATTAGCTGGTGTCAGAAAAGCCTGCATGTTCTATTCTTATTCCTAGCTAGAAATTGGAATTCCTGATTTTTTTTTATCTTCATCAACCCCACTGAATTTGACTCCTAAAGTAAGGCACAAAAATGATATGAACATTTGCTTTCAAAAGCATTATATGGTTGAATGAATACACAAATTATAAATAAGGTTTCATGAATCCGCAAATCAAGAGAGCAATTGCAATCTGGCTGTTGGGACCATGTGCATACTTAGGAAGGGAAGGTTAATCACCCTCTTGATGTATATGATACTCCTTCCCAATTAAAACATGTTGCATATCTTTGGGCCCATCCCCTAGCTGCTTCAGTTGCACCTCTCTCCCAGTTCTTCAGATATCTGGGTGCGGGGAAATTCTTGGGATCTTTCAGTTTCAAAGCAACAAAGTGCATAAATTTTTCAATTTCTATGTAACCAATGAAGATAGGTGGGTTGCTGTTTGGAGGGGAAAAGTAGGGAAAGCATGTTTGTGATGTTGCTTGATTTGAAAAGTAAAAAACTGGCGTTTTGAATGCATTAGCCATGGCTTCACCCATGGACGGCATAGACATATGGTGTTCCCTTGCACAGGGCATGTCGGATCTTGCATTGATCCTGGAAAGGGCCAATTCAATATTACTAAATGTTCCTTCTTGATTGTAAATTTTTTTTCTCTGTGTGATTTCTGCATATAATTCTTTTCTGATGGCCATATAATCTCCTTGCCCTCTTCCAAGGCAGAATGCTGCTGCCCGAAAACCACAGTGACCATCAGCAGAAACATCAAAAATTTTTTCTACATGTGGTTGAATGGATTTAGGGAGATATTTCTGATAATCTGGATTTTCATTTGGGGCAAAATTAATATCTTTGTATCTAGTATTTTGATCATAAATCTTGTCAGGCATGATGAAACAGTGGCTGTTGACGACCAGAGGTTTGTTGTATTTGCCAGAGTTTATTCTGGATTACTGGGAAGAACTTGGATTATGGGATGGGCCAGCGTGTGATTGATGAAGGTAATTGGGTTTTGTGGAATTGATGGTTTGGTCATAAGATGCTCCTTTTGAAATCATATCAGCATAATTTTTTGGAGGAGGCACTTGTGGTACACTGACACTAATTCTTCTTTGGGTATGATTTATTTGACTTGCACCAGGTAATTTATGTAAGATTTTATTTTGATTTTGGTTGGCAATGTCACTCACATTGACAGTCTTAAGATTGTTTTCACCCATGGCATACAAGCTGGAACTCTGATATGGATCTTGTTGATATTTTTTCATGTGATATTGTTGGACTGATGGGGGTTCATTAACAATGTTATCATGTGGAAGAATGTTTGATTTGCTGATGATTTCATTTTCTGGATATAATGGGGCCATTTGAGAAGGATAATTGGAGTGGTTGTATGCTGAAAAGTTAGTTGGAGGATGATTTTCTGGTGGGTTTCTTTTTGGGATTTCATTATGGTCATGGCCAATTATTTGGCTAGTACTTGGATATCTTGGATATTCTTGACGTGAGGTTGATCTCTGGATGTGAGCATTGGTGGAATCATGAGCTGCAATGAGATTTGGAGAATCATGGTGTCCATGAGGGTAATTATAATGTTGAAAATCCATGTTTCCCCTGGCTGTTGGATATTCTGGATAAAAGGGTGGTGGTTTGGGATATGCAGAGAAATTGAACAAATCTTGTGAATTGTATGGAGAATGATTACTATTGATGACATGGTGAGGATCAATCATGATGTCTATTTCATTTGGTGGCTGCAAGTTTGATGTTGGGGGAAGGACAGGTTGCAAGTAAGAACTTTGGGAAAGGCAATTGGTGTTGTCATAATGTTCCATGGCAGATTGAGAATCATGTGTTTCAAGTGTTGAAGTCATGTATTGAGCATTAGATTTTGACTTTCTATCCTTCTCTTTTTGCCTTATTGAAAGTCCTTGTTCCAATTCAAGGTTCATCATGTCATGTGTAACTGGATCTGGGTCATTGGGATTGCATTTTGACTTGATACCCTTCTCTTTTTGCCATTTTGAAAGACCTTGTTCCAATGCAAGGTTCATCATGTCATGTGTCAGTGGATCTGGGCTCATCTCTGAATGGATTTGGTGATAGTATGGAACATGATGTGATACAGAATTCAATAGGTAACTATTGAGATCTTTGTGATGAATCTGATTCATGATGGAGGTACCTTCTTGTCTTCCTTTTTGAGGAATTTTTTTGTTGATTACCAAGCAATTGGCAGCAAAACAATTGTGCTGAACATTCAGGCAGCACAAAATTTTCTGATATGGGTTGCATATTGTAACAATGTCTTGTCAGTTAGCTGTTGATGATTGCAATTTGGCTAATCAATAAGTAGCTAAATTACATACCTGGGCTGGGGAATATGAATATATCCCTTGTTTGGTGATAATAGTCATTTTGTTATCAGGCTGAGTGCCTAATTTTTGGCATATTTCTATTTTTACATAAAATTGGTTGCAGGCCACTTCCCAAATCTCCTGAACACATCCAATACGTCCATGCAGAGCTTCTGGTACATCCTCCTGATTTTGTGAGAATTTTTTGGTTAGCTGTTGAGTTATATCAAAGGATATATTCATTTAATGAAGTGATTCTTACCAGCACAAATGTACCTGGTCTGACAATGTCTTTCCCATCAATCCTGATGGAAGATATCCTCATGATTTCATAAGTTGTGAACCTTTGGGCCAGGGGATATGGTATTTCATTTTCATCCATTGGTTTCTTCCTCTTCCCATGTATTTCTGGTCTTTGGTAGTCTGAATGAGATGATATGTTGTGGAACCCCATACTATTTTGAAGTAATGGGGTATTCATGAAAAAATCCGTTATATAAGGTGAAGATTGAAAATATATCTTTCTCTCGTGATCATATAAATGTGCTCCAGATAATAAAAGCCTCATAATGCTGTAATCTCAAAGCTAGTAGCAATGTCTCTTCCTGGGGCCTGACGGTTAGAATGAATAGATGACTGCCGGATAACTCCATTGTAACTCTCAAATCTTTCAGTGGCAAATAACCTGGCGTTCCCAAACCTTTCTATGGATTTTGATAGATGCTTCAAGTGATGAAATTTTGGCTTATTGACCCATCTTGCAGACATTTTGGCAATATGGTACAAGAAAGTATCAATATGTTGATCCAATTTTAAAATGTAATCTTGCATGTTCTTGATGTTTTTCTCAAAGACCAGACTTCCAATGTGGCACAATGGGGTCCATACTTCTTTCTGCTCATTAGTCATCAGGGGGAATAAGACAAATGGGGCCGCCTGAAGTACTAATCGGTATTCCTTTCCAATGAGACTGGCATAATGAACTACCATGTATCAAGGCTGAATGGGTGGAATATGGAGGCCTTCTGAGTTAAAAGCAGCCCAGCGGGCCACAAGCTCTCGAAGTTGGTTTTCTTTCAAGTGGCTCATAAAGTCTTTCCATAAGTATTTGACAATCCCAAGAAGAAATACATGTAGACTCTCAATTGGTGCATCTTGGCCCCCATCAAAAGCCATGAGATGTATAAAGGGGTTGTAAACCCTGTCAGGTGTATCTTTTTCCATTTTAATAATTCTTTCCCTTTCGGCAACATCCTTACCCTTCTTGGTATCAATTAATTTATTCATTATGCTATCCTTCAGGCCATATATTTGTGATTTTCTTTCAAATTCTTTCTTGGTGTCAATCTTTGAGGTTTTCCACAAGTCCTTGGAATTCTTCAGTGTTTCTTGCCAACTTCTAAGAGGTGGCATTTGCGGTTGTCCAAAGAAATCTTTAATATAATTCATGGTGCACTTGTCTTCTCCTTGAGGGCAATTCAAATGACAAATACGACATGGATTGTTTGATTGTCCTGGATTTGGGGTATTAGTCACCTCAGCAGCCATAGGGGTATCACCAAGAAAGCATAATGGCACCGTCATAAATAGGACCTCTTCCTTCAGGCTTATGTCATAACCAATTGCCCCATTGGTTGACAAATCACTAACACACAAAGGATAAATGGGCAATTAGTAGAAGAATTTCCTTCAAACCATTGAAAGTAATCAATCACTCTTACTTTAACTCCTTTACTATAGGTTCAGCAAGCTCCAATGGACCTGCACAGTTGGAGGTGCATAAGAAATGACAGTTATATTCCATTTCTGCATGAGCCGGGGGTAATCCACTAAGTGTGAAACAGTATGAGATATGCTTGTTCCAGCGTTTTGACTTGTTTCCAGATGTATCATCAGCATATAAATTGATTGGCATATGGCGTATTACTTTTCCTTGGGCCCTTTCCCTCCAAGGGTTTGGAACTGGAACTACGTGTGGGGGATGTCCATCATCTAATCCTGAAAGATCAGATCAAAGAAAAATATAGTAAAATTAGTCAGCTCTATACTATATCTAATGAAATGATAAATGAATGCTTACCAAATATTTGGTGCCCAGCAATATCCATCAAGGAATCACCATTTCTGATCCTTATTTCTGAATAAATCAAGTCAAATTGAGACACAGGAATTTCCAACAGGTCGCGATGGGAGAATTCTATAGCCTTAGGAATATAAATTGCCAGACCAGTGGAGAGAGTTGCATATTTTGGCTTGATGCACTTGGCATACAAAGTAGTGTCTTTCTGATAGAAAAACACTGGAATAACAATGGGCTGATCATGGTTCCTCAAGGTAACAGGTTCATAGATGTAGAAATGCTTCATGCCAACTGGAACCATTTGAACACGGAACTGGGGTGATAAATTCTCCCTCCATTTTGCACTTTGGTAGAGAGAATAGATGCCTTGCCCTTGGGGGTCATGCGGATAGAATCTTATATGGTCAACCACCAGAGGATTTGCCAACTCCTAGATGTCAGAAAAGTACTGACCAAATCAGAATGATGCCACAATCAATAATATAAAAAACCACAGCTCATAAATCCCTCACATTACCAATTATCTTTGTCAAGCTGAGCACAAACATCTTGTTATTCAACACTGAATCAGTACCTTTTAAATCTAAATCCAGCTTGCGGCTAAGTCTTGCTCTTCCATTTTGGATTGTTTCCCAACATGGCAGTTTAACATTGCACAGTGTAAGTATAACCTGCAGTGTTCGATAAATTTTACGTGACATGATTGAGTGGAGGTGACCAATGATGAGGGAAGCAACCCAATACTGTTCCAATTCCCCATAAACAAAGGCAGAGGTGTCAATGACTGATATGATGAATTAAATGGTAGTTGTAGATAGAATACCAACCTCTTTTGTGGGGAACGGGTACCAGGGTGATTCCAAGCTGACATAGTCTGTGTTATAGCTTTCAGGACCAGAACCAATAGGCATGTCCGGAGGGTCCGGAAACAATAATTCCTGATAAGAAGCCACATCATCTTCATCTTGATCTGCATCATCTGATACCCAATCTTCCATTTCCATGCTTAAATCACTCAGAGAATCAGAAGAATCTGAGTCATCTGAAGCAAATCCAAATTCTGCGGCATTGGTACCATCAAGATCCATATTTTCAGAAGGTAAAGAAGGGGATTCCACAAGCTCTTGAAAAACAGTATCATTTGCTGTATCAGTGCCCAAAAGTCCACATGAAGTGGCTCCAGGATGATTGGGTTGGGCAGGAGGATTCACCAAAGCATGCAAAGCATTTAACTCTTCTAGGTTTTTCCGGTGGCCCGCACTTTTCAGGTGTGCCCGTACATTCTTTTTGAGACATTCCCCTTTGTTGCAAATGATGCACCTGTATTTAACTTGACCATTCCTCTTATATAGGATTTCAAAACCTAAAATTGCAGAAAGATACCCATCAAACAATCAAATTATGTTCCTCCCTCTATTTTGAGGGAACAAACAACATACCTGCAACCTCCATAATAAAATCAGATTTTGTGCAGATTGATTGTAATGGTTGGTTAAGTACAGATTGATTGAAGGAAGATTGACGGGTGCAAAGTGAAAGATGAATGGACAGATGTGCAGATAATATTGACTATGAGTAGCTAAAGGAGTGTATGTGAACAGTCAAAGATGTGTAGTGAAAATTCAAAGATGTGTATAGTGTGAGTGACGAGTTAGAAAGACACAAACCAGCAAGGGGGGCTCCCAAGTGCTCTCATAAAGTCCGGCAGGAGCGGAGTTCCACGTGAGCCGTGACTCCAATCAGCTCGTGGTTCCTTTACAGCTCACCAAAACCGATCCACCGCCAGCTTGCTCAGTTATTCCGACCCGTTTCAGGCCAGACAGACGACAAAACTCGCCCTACCGACCAATTTGTATGTGTTCAGCTCCTCTGACCCGTTTCAGGCGAAACAGTTCACACAACTTGCGCTCCGACCTGTTTGTTCCATCCAGCTCGTTCACCGTTACAGCCTCGGGCTGCCGATCCAACCGCTCTCAGTGGAATTTCTTGCTCCTGTAAGTCCACAGTACAGTGTACTGTAAATTAATTCTAATATACTGTTAATCAATATTGTGTCACCATCACATTTTGCGCAGGCTGTATGTACACCATTGGAGCCAAGACCTTGCCGACCCAAAGTAAGTAGAACCATGATCTGTACCGTTGTGGAACATGGTGCTGACATGAACATATCAAGAGACACACTGCAATGCAGAATAACCAGCCTTACCCTTCTGGTACCGGTAACTCGTCGTGGTGCCCACCAACTGGTACAACATGGCCCACATTGACTGATGACGGCCCTCCTCCACTTGCCCCTTGTCCAACACAAATGAGCCTCAGCGATGGCAGGCCTTCGGTCGGCGGAACCAATTATCCCATGGGCCAAGCCCAATATGGGCATGAAACCCAGCCAAATCAGTTGTGTGCGTCATTTCAGCTACCAACATATTAAGGTACAAAAGGCTCACCACCCCCCCTTCTAGCCCCTACAAGTGAGGTCCGCCGTCCACCGCATTCCTCTGCGGCTGCAAGTCTTGGCCCTATACGCACCCACTCTGCCGGTGTGACTCACCGAGCCCCGGGTCCATATCATGACGCGCGGCGGGGTGTACCTGAAAGGCTTACACCCGGAGAGAACATGACACCATCTGACAGCCCAGCACCATCGGAGCAATTTGTCCCCTCGAATGCGGTAAGCCAAAGCTCATGGTCCTCGGATTTGACATCCCCTCACCCCCGGGAAGAAACCCTTGTCTGCATCCGTGAAAACGTCCGTGCACATCTGCAACAAGTGGATGACAGCCCCAGCCGTCATGAGTATCTTGTCCAGCTTGCGCGGCCATTGCTTCAAGTAAGTTTTTTTGCTTGCAGAGACATGAAAGCCTAACTTACAAACTTTCATATGTGACACAGCTCCCCGAGCAGGAGAGATGGGCTGCCCAAGTATTCATTTCTCTGACTGGGCTCCAGGAGATGTCCGAGGGCCTGTATAATCGTCTTGCTGCCATGATTCAACATGGAAATCAGCTCTCAGTTCCAAACCCCACCGTTCCAAACCCCACCGTTCCAAACCCCACCGTTCCAAACCCAACTGTTCAAAACCCGACCGTTCCAATCGCCACTGTCCCTGTCACTCCTACCGCGGCTCCTGCAGAAGCATCTCCCGGTTGGCTGAGGAGTTTTGTTCGAGCGAATATTCGACCAATACTACTACGAAGCGATCTCGATTCCTATGGGCGGCGAGGGGGCCGCAAGAATCGGGCAGCTAAGACACCCTTCTCCCTCATGAAGGTCAGCTCAGATCCTTTAAAATTAGAACCAAATGTATATGTACATTAATTCCAAGAATTGCAGGCCCTGATCCCCTCGCAAGATGACTCAATCCTTTGCCAATTGCCAAGCAACTACCGCGATGATCCCGGGTGGAATTCCACCTTTGAAACGATGGTCACCGAGCAGCTAAAAGCAGATAAGCACAAGCTTTTGAATATCCTGCAGGCCAATCTCCCAACGACTGGCACCCCACTTAAACCCGTTCCTAAGCTATGCGAGTTAGTCGCTGATGCATACAGCGCCATGTTACCGCGCTTCAAGGATGTTCCGAGTCCTGATATCTATCAGGCAGTGTCCAAGCCGGATAGGGCCCGATTGGCGTATTTGCGGCTGATGATGAACTGGAACCGCCACCAACGCCAGATCGCCGCTGACCCAAAGACTGCCACCTTCTGGCATCAGGTTGACGACGATCTGCAGGCTCGGGTAGGTAAACCAAAAACATACAGGTTTGCCTTTGCCCAGCTCGTTCTCAGGAAGGATCGAGCACTCTGGGATGGCACAAGGACTGTTGACGACCTTAACGATGCCGACTTTGCACTTCCAACCAAGAGAGAAATAGCTGCGGAAGAAGATTGAATCAAAGGAAACCCGCCAACCAATCCGGAAGATGACAATGATGATATGGATGTGTAATACACATCCATACATTGTTGCACTACACCCCCCTGACCTGTGTTGCTCCCCCCTCATCTCGCTCCTTATTCCCTTGTCTCACACTTCAATGTACTCTCACTGTCATGCTCCTTTTTTCTCTGTCTGCGCTCCTCATCTCATTGCCACCGGCTTGATTCCACATTCCACCCTCTTGCTGATCTGTCTCGCTGTGCGAGATGTGTCTCGCTACGATCACATGCCTGTTTTGACCTGTCTCCCTCGCTCTGATCCACTGTCCCAATCCATCACGCACTCATTGTCTAGTCTCATTGTTTTGTTACACGCCTACCTGACCTAGTTCGCTCTAAGAAGCAATGATGATGCAATACACACCAATCGCATGTGCTTTGTGAGCACATACAGCCTTTGGGCTGAGCCATACACACAATCGGGAGGTCTGCAGCCGGTAGCGTGCAGTGTGGAAGCACAGGCGAGTTACGCAACAACGTTACGTTGGCGTTTAGGAGTGGTTGGATTGTGGTTTGATGTTGGTTGACCTGTGGTCAATGAGGCGTCAGCTGGAAGTTCTATGGTTTTTTTTCTGTATTAATCTCGTGGGTTGGCCGTTAGCCAACCCGCTCGAGAATTTCTGCACGAACATTCGAAAAACGGTTTCCGCAGGGGCCCGGAGCCGACGTCCCCTGCTGATTGAATTGAAAATGTCCGCGTGCGGTTTCGATAACCGCACAAAAACTTCCATTTTTCGCCGTGGTGTACTCGCATCAGCCGGCAAAGAATTTGATCACCAGTCCAACCATCTTCGATCATGTGAAAGTCTATTTGCGGTGCAGCGTGATGTGACCAACAAACTCGGCCTCGGCGGATTATGTAGGTCCAATAGATTTTGAGTCGATGGGCGTGGATGACCCTATGCAAGAGCACCACGATCAAGACCAGGCTCAAAATTCTTCACAAGTCTCAACACCCAATCCTCAGGAGCCCCATGGCGCTACTCCTAACCCCACCAACCCTCCTTGGCAGCCTCCAAGTGCTTCCAGCGAATCGCATCCATCCGCAACGCCAGGTCCCGAGGCAACGGGTCTTTCCGCTCTCGGCTTGTCCAAGTCACCCCGTCCTGACGTCGTTGCTATTCAGCCTAGCCACTCACCAACTGATCATTTTGAACTCTGCCAAGTCAACACCCACTACCCCAACTCCCTCCTCCCACCGCATCCACCTCTGAGGCCAAACTATCAATCCAGAACTTGGAGGGTTTGTCAGCTCGTGAACGCAATGCGCTCAAGCGCAAGCGAAAAGCTATCAGCAAGGGCCATGTCGGACCAATATCATCATCTGTATCTAGCTCTGCTCATGTTAGCATGTCAACCATCCCCCCGAACGCCTCCTGTGAACCCACGCAAACCCCCAAATTCCAAACCATTGAACAGTCTTCCATTCCCTCTGATGATCCTTATGGGCGCGTGGCTGGACCTGCACCTTCATCTGTAAATTGCCCCGCTTCTCAACCAGCCCCCAGTAATGAAAATCAAATTGCTGATTCCCAAGCCGCGCCTCGTCCCGAGCACACCACAAGCAACAAGATCATCATTGATCCAGGAGCTAAAGCCCAGGCTCGTCAAGCTGCTCTTGTCCAATCCGGCTCACTCAGTGCCACGTGGCACTGAAATGAACGCGGTCACCCCCTCTCACAACATGTGCAATCCTTTGTTGCATAAGGAGGGTGAATGGCCCTTTACATTGTTTGTTGAAAACCTGATGATTAATCTTTTCTCCTTGTAGTGGGAATACCGTCATGGTGCAGCGCTCAAACTCATTTCTGTTCTCAGAGTTCAAGGCTCTGGCGCAGCAAAGTTGGTGGGCACCACCCGGACACAAAATTCGGAACAACACCAACTATGGATGGAAGACATCGGCCTGCGTTTGATATGTCTGCTCAGCTTGGATCAGTTTGGCAATTATGTAGGGGACCAAGTCATCGCCCCTGTTCGAGAGACAGCTGCGCAAGCTATCAGTCTGGTCGGTCAATGGCTAGACCAAAGTGGAGTGCAGCATATGCTGAGCATATTTCATCAGATGGCCGAGAAGAAAAACATGTATTCTAATCCTCCAGGAGGTTATGCTTGGCAAGTCCGACACGCGGGGTTATTGCGAATGAAGTACTTGGTCGCCGTCAAAAACGACATGCTTTGCGTGAGCCCCAAGAAAGAGCCTGAGAATTTGACCGCGAAACCCCATGTTTAAGATCCGATCCCGAAACAAGACTTCTCCCCGAAGCCTAATGATGATGTGAAGGAAACTAACCCTTCCGTTGCACTGAATCCTGATAGTATGGATGATGTTGCCGTGAAACCAGCAGTCAAGCTTGAAGCTCATTCGGAATCTGTTGATTCGGGCAAGCAACATGTGTCTGATGGCGAATCCACACCCAGTTCCCCGTCCCGTACTGAGCCCATTGTCCTCTTATGGATAATCACGTCATCGTCTTTGATTGAATTGAGGGATCAAGATGACGATTTCCGTGCCGCCGCTTCTGCAGCACTCTTACCGGTGACAGATCTGATCGTCGAACTCTTGCCAACAAGGTTGAATGAATTACTTGAAGTGTTGTGAGTGGCCCTGGGTAGTTTGAAAGATGATCTCTCTAGTTCTGTCGGCAACAAAATGGATCTTTTTGATCTTTTTCATTCTATGTATTCATTGATTGTGCGCCTGCTGACGTTCCTATTTTGGTTTTATTTTTTTAAGCAAACTTGATCACAATATCCGACTGTTCTGGGTCAATTGTTGCTTGCGCTGGGTGGGCATACTCTTCCTTCATTGATCCCGCGTTTGTTTCCCTTCTCCCGACACACCATTTCAAGCGTCAGGTTATCGGTCGTCAAAACGATTCTCGTTATTCTGAACATGTCCAATCTCCCTGCGCCTGAATGGGTCGATGACCGTTTATTGCGCTTGACATTTCAAAGAGCGGCCTGATATCCGTGCTGTGTCGCATCAAGTGTGGCTTGCAGCTACTGGCGGACTACTAGACTCTACACAATCAGCAGAGCTGCTACTAAGCTTTGTCCAACCTCACTTGAGCGGCTGGTTTGACTTGTTGACAACTCCCTGAACACGCAAACTTAACGCCTCCCTGTTCTATACAGCAACTCGCAATGCTAAGCTTTCTACTGCCAAAGACATTAACATGGCTTACAATGTAGACAAGCCGATCATGTCTCAAGATCTGTCTTTGCTTTCGATTGAAGATATTTTGTGCGGAAGGTTAAGTAAGTGCTTCAAACGCCGTGGGTAATTTGATGTCGCAATTAACTTGGCACGGTCAACTTGATTTATTCAGTCAGCCTTTACTGGAATTGATGAAATCTGACTTTGGAAGGTTCCAAATCTCATCTCAGCTGCGGTGGACGTCTTGAGCTTTCAGGAGTGTCTCAATACCACTGTTGCCATGGAATTCTTCCAAATGATTGTTCAAGCCGTTTGGGATCACGATAGTCCGTAATTACTACAGAAATCCACCGATGTCTAGTCAGGCTGTCTGTCAAATTGGGATTCAGCTAAAACCTTGATTCTACTTTCCGATTCGATTTAACACAGATTGAAGCAAATCCCTGGTTTCACGTCGGAGATCATTCAACGCTGCACGGCAGCTAATGTCACCCAAGTAACGGACATCATGGAGTCAGTAATTGATTTGAATTGATCCCTTTTGATCTTGAATCAGAAGAAGGCTGACTTGAGTTGATTGCGATGATACAAACAGGCTTGAAGATGATGAGCAGAAACGACTGCTCCAGATGGACACCAAGCACTTAGCAAAGGTGGCCCAGTTTGTCAACTCGTACCCGGTAATCGAGATTAAGCATGAGATCAAAGACGAAGACTCGTTGGCAACGAATACCCCAATTACGTTGAAGGTCTCGTTGGTTGCAGAGGATGATGATGAAGAGGAAGGCTCGAAGACGGCGGTGGCAGGAAACGTGGTCCTTGCACCCTTCTACCCTACCGTCAAGCAGGACTGTTGGTGGCTAATCGTCGAGGATCCCAAGCAGAAGAAGCTGCTGGGGTTGAAAAAGGTCACCGGGGCGACTCCTCTTCCTACTAAAATCGAATTCACGGTTCCAACCGCCGGTAAACATGAACTCAAACTTGATTTGATCTCAGAGTGAGTAGCTCGTGCTTTCCAATTTCCTACTTCAGGATGACTAACGCTCTTGCAGCTGATATCCATTGCTTCCGCCACAGTATCTACGGTTGGTTGAAGACTGTTGACCGTGATATCACGGCCATAGTGAGTACTCAAACCTTTTTCTCGCTTGTTATTCTTTTTCTGACCGTTGTTTGTTATTTCAGTGTTTGGTAATCATGAACCGCGCCAATCCGGCCTTGCTTGACTACATGCAATACTACCTTGATCACACCGATGCCAGCAAAGGCAAACGCTACCATGTCGCAAAGGAGTTCGGACAAATGCTCATGAGCAACTGTCGGGAAGCTATTGGTACCGCCCCTCTGTATCGGGATGGTGAGTTGTCTACTCTTTTGAGATGCCGCTGAAATGAAATTTTGTCACTGACTAAATGTTTCCTTCGTTGTCACCTTCTCCACGGCCCCAAGACTACGGTCACTTTAAAAGGTGAGATCGTGTATGAAGAGGTTAGTCGTGTCGGTGGTTCTGGACTCGAGCGCTATGTAGCTGAGATGGCTGCTGGATCCAAGTAAGTCTCAGTGATTTTGGCTTCTCCAATTTTGCTGGATAGTCTATAAACTGAGGGAATTTGCATTGTCCAATGGTTCAGGATTACTGCCGAGATGGACGTGAGTTTTGGCTTAGCTTAATCAACCAAAAATATCATCCTTCTCACTCTTCGCAATGTTTTACAGTGGGATAAAGTTCAAGAGTCCATCCAGAATTTATACAAGCTTGTCAAGTCTCAGCTGACGGTTGGGAAATCTCAAATGGCGGCTATTCGATCATTGTACGGAGAGGTCATGAAGGTTCTCGCGCGCCACCAGCGCAACCGAGCTGGCAACGGACCTCGAAGTCGTCGCCCCTCCAGCCAGTTCTTGAGACCTGTGCAGGTTGAGCCGACTGCCCTGTCCGGCAACAAGACGCCGCTGTTACACCTCAAGCGGAAGGTGGGAAGCAACTGGGTTTACAGCAGAAAACTCACCACAGTATCACCACTCACGTCTGAAAAAAAAAACTAGCTCTATCTCGATGTCTTGACGGAGATCGCATCCACAAAAACCACGTTCGAGCACAAGAATGTGTTGCTGACGGGCGTCGGCAAGGCCAGTATCGGAGTCGAGATCTTGAAGGGCTTGTTGAGTGGAGGGGCCCATCTCATTGTCACCACTTCCCGGTACTCCCGTGCAACAGTCGAATACTACCAAGCCATCTACCAAGAAGTTGGATCGCGTGGTAGTCAACTCACAGTCGTGCCTTTCAACCAGGGATCCAAGCAAGATGTTGAAGGTTCGATACTATTGCTGCTTTAAGCAGTGTGATGGATTGTTGTTTTCTTATTTTTTGCCTTCTTAGCCTTGGTTTATTGCATCTACTCAACCGATAAGGATAAGAGGCTGGCTATGGACCTCGACTACATCCTACCATTCGCAGCGATTCCAGAGAACGTGCGCAAAATTGACGGCTTGGATGACCGATCCGAACTCGCCCACCGAGTCATGCTGACTAACTTGCTGAGACTGATGGGTGAAGTCAAGAAGAAAAAACATGCGCTCAAGCTTGTCACCCGGCCTACCCAAGTGGTCTTGTCCCTGTCCCCCAACCACGGAAGCTTCAGTGATGATGGCCTCTATTCCGAGTCGAGAATCTCGCTCGAGACCTTGTTCAACCAATGGTCCTCTGAATCCTGGTGAGAGTACTTGTGTCGGGCTGGCTCCTGCTGGCGCTGTGATTGGATGGACTCGGTACGTTGGACTGTATATTTCATGTTTGCAATATTGTCGTTGCCAATCAACTAAACTAGCATCTTTTTTCGTTTTGCAGTGGTACCGGGTTGATGTCGGCAAACAACTTGATTGCAGAGGGGGTTGAAATACACGGTGTTCGCACATTCTCGGCCAAGGAGATGGCATTCAACATCCTTGGTCTCATGCACCCATTGCTCTTCGGCGTGGCCCAAGTTGAGTCGGTGTGGGCCGACTTGAACGGAGGGATGAACAAGCTGTCTGATTTGGCAGAAATTAGTCTCAAAGTTCGTCAGGAGCTCAATGAACTCGCCAATGTCCGTTCAAAGATCAGCCTTGACAATGCTATTGATTTCAAGGTTGTGCATGGTGCCGAAGCCCAAGCAATCCATCACCCTGTCAAGATTTCTCCCCGTGCTAACTTCACGCTGCCCATGTTAATCTCTCGGGAAACAGCCACCCCCAATCCTCCATCTTTGGAAGAGATACAGACAACAAGTCCATCGTCCCTTCCCTCATGAGCGAAATCCTCACCCAGGTCTCCAAAATCTGCTTCTTCGCCTCGGCGTCAAACTGGACCATTGTCCTTTGCAAGATCAAAAATCGCATTACCTATTGGTCAGGACCAGAGGAACTCCCCGATTGCTCAGAGACACGGCGTCTAGATTTTTGTTTGCTCAATCTATTCCGACTCAGCTCGATCATCCTGGAACTATCTACTCTGTTCGTTCATTGCAAGCAATTGGCCCAATCAAATATTGCCCTTGCGCTGTGCCGCTCCATCTGACATTGAATCAAAACCCATCCCAACAAATATTTGAATCTAGTGCAATCCAACGGCCGACTGGAAGGTGCTCCGGATGTCCTGTTTGACGCCGCGCACGCCCCATCTCAACATGGGAAAAAGCATTCCTACACATGGCCAATGATGTCAATGTTACTGGAGGTGTGTCCAGACATTGTGCCGGACATTGTGCTCAAAATCACCGTCGGGGATCGGAACCGCTCTCAAGTGACGGTGCAGAAACATGCGTTCACTGAGAGCCTCCGCAAGCATCTCAAGGCCGCCAAGATGACGGATATGGCCACCACCTGCTGCGTGGATCTCTGTAAGGCAGCCACCTCTCCCAAGATGACGGCCGAAGGCCCTGGCTTGAGACTGATGCTCTAAACCCAGTGTCCAACTTGAACTCGCGATTGCTCGACACCCCCTTCCCCTTCACTAATGCTGATGGTATGGTCCAGATCCCTATCTGAAGTGCTTGCAGCTCTCTGCAAACTGGACCGCCATTTCGCCAACATCACCCTGCTGGAGAAATGTCTCTCACGAAACAGCTTTCTGCCCTTCCAGTTCACATTCATCTAAGTGTGTCAAAAATTGGCCGGTGATCCCGTCTTGACAAGCACCACCAGACCCGATGCATCGTCTGGCGATGACCCGGACAATATTTCAAACCGGAATGTCAAGCTCAAAGAACTGGACCCTGCCAGCATCTTCACTACGCCATCTGTTTATGTCTGCCGTGATTGAGTCAAATCAATTTCACATCCTCATGCGGTCCAACTTGAAAGTGATTGTGTTGGATGAGAGCTCACAAAAGATTGAACTAGTTTACGCGCTTCCAAATCTGTGGACACAAGACTGCAAGCTAGCCTTTTTCGTGCCACTTGGGTGGGGGTCATCAGTGGTTTAGCCGGGGAGGTCTTTGCACAAGCTGAACTCGAGGCTAGCTTCTGGCGCGGAGATCAACCCGGACGATCTGGAGATGTTGCATATCTGACCACGCTGCTGCTCAACAACGCGCTCCGTCCGCCAGGCCGCCATGAACGTACTTTGCAACTACCATCAGCCCTCCAATACTGTCCTTCAATCTTCCATCTCTGACACTCCTCCCGCTCTCACATTGGCCCTGCTCCTCGGTCTCAAACATACGCGGGCTATTGTCGGCAACACTATCCTCAAAAGCTTGCTTGAGTTGTGGGTTTACCGCGAAGAAGAAAGAGAAGACCTTCAGCTGCTCAAGGCTTACTTGGATAGATTCAATGAAGCGGTTGAATACAGCGAGCTGCACCATGGTGTATGTGATGTATCTTCTCACCCTAAAAAAGAGTTCTTCAGGGTCTTATTGGCCCTTTCTTCTTCTCCCCCCTTAATGATAGCAGTCTTTTCCGACGTCAAACAAATTAAATGCAAGTGACCATCACATCTTCGGGCATCTCATGCGCCTGGCCCTTGGTCTGTGCACCGTGGACCAATTCAACTTGGTTCTCCTGCTTCGATGCTGCAAGGAAATGATCAGCATCTTTGGGAAGCATCCCAGCGTGCTTTGGCTGTGCGGCTTTGACTCCAGTCTCACCACTGCTCAACTGACGGCCACTCGGCAAGGGTTGCATGACAATGGCAAAGGGCTAGGAGGTAAGTCCAATCTTAGAATGAAGCGATCCTTCCGCTTTCTCGCACTCACCATACTGTCATTTTTGTTTTGTTTGGGCTTGGGCCTATGTTTTTTATTTGAAGGCTGAGTTGCGCTAGCTGGTCATGCGCACCATGTCATGTATGTAACTCTCTCATCATTGATCCACTGTGGGAAGGGGCCTTGCGCCAATGGAAGCTCTTTTCCACACTCGTTGGACATCGCCCCTTTGAAGATGCTTCTGGCGATATCGTGCTCTACAATACTCCGCTAACCCTCGGTCCCATATCTGGCAAGGGTGTCTTGGCCCGTCTCTCTCTCTCTCTTAACGCGCGCCCTTTCTTCCAAGAATTTTCAGCATATTGACTGGTTCATTTTATTTCATTTTAACCACCATGGAATTGTGTAGGAAAATACCAACGCCTGGATTGGCATTTTGGGTCTCTACAGAACAATGAGTCCCCTTAGGAACTCCTATGAACCTGTTCTCAATGATCTTTCCAAGTCCGCAGGAAGGCTTTCAAGAAAAAGTGTTTTACAGAAGCCCGCCGGCGTAGTCTACTTGCTCTCCGTGACTATTTGTGGGAAAATGGTTTTGAAAGATTCAAGGATTGGATCGACTGGTCTGAGCAGTGCCACCTGGACGAGTATGCTCAGCTCACACAACTTATCGCACTCGGCAACACTTGATCTTTGGAGGCAGATGGACGGCAAAAATACAGGGGATGCGGCAGTGCCATGGTCTGTCAATGACCCAGCAGAAAAATTTGCTGTTGCCGATCTCATCCTGAGGATATGAGAACAAGCAACATGATCAACATTGCCGCACGGCGGCTTGGTTGCAGGTAGCAAGCGGCACACGGCCTCCAACTTGATCAATGCTGCCCAGGAACTGTCAAACTTTCAAAGGAGCTTCTCTACCGGTGGACTGCCACTTTCATCACTTTCATGCTCCCGAACACAAGGAAAACAGCTATCTCCGCTTGCTTTTGGGCATGACTTGGGAATCGCCCACCAGAAAACGCACCACGACCTCCCTTCCCTTCCCAGCTCTCCCACTTCCACCACCTCCCCTTGGCATCACTGCGGCACCGCTAGCGCCAACGTCTTTTACGGGAAAAACATCAAGCAACTACACACCCATCTCGTCAGCCACGTGCGGGATAGGAATTAACTCGCGCCAGTACCCGAACAGCGCGGCTGGGAGCGCCGCGTTCGGCGGGGGCAACAAGGCTCAATGTGAACAGCATGAATCCCTCATCTTGAGGAGAATGTACCATTTCATCTGATTGATCTGATGATTTCCAAAGAAGAGCTTTAAATGACATCTCAGCAACACCTTCCTATCGGGTAACCTCGGAAAATCGCCGGCCAAAAACGCAAACCTTCTGCCTTGCCGTCTCCTGAACCCCATCCAGGGAAATGTGAGACAGTCCTGTCCTGTCCGGCCGGCCTCCTTTCTACCTATCCTGCTGGCCCCTATCCACCCTCTGAAAATTGCAAGTGGCCAAAGTTTATGCCGGCTTTTATTCCTACGACAACGGTACACTCGAAATCACCAAACAAAACAGAGTGCCCATGATCTTTATCTGCCAAGCCGGAAACGCAGACAAGCAGCACCAGTCCAGGCCCGGAAACCGCGGCCATTAAACACCAACCAAATCAGTTCCTCGTAGCTAAGTACCAGACTCCCCCGCTGTTTCATTAATCAAAGCCTGGAAGGTTGCAGGATTCGTGTTAACATTGCTAGCGATATTTGACATCAAGGAAGTCAAGTCATACCACTCAAAACACGTTTGGCCGGCACCTCAACCTGGGAACGGGCCTGATGCAGTCGTTGCTTTTCTCTTGCAGAAGAACCTTCAGCCCAAGTAGTGGTCGGCGGGCAAACAAGAGATGCTAATCTGGCAGCCTCACGCCTTCATGCCGACTTGCGCAATCCCCACGCGTGTAAGTCTGCGACTTTACTTTGTGGATGTGCTTTAAACTGGCCCAGGCTTACCGTTCTTTATAGCGGTAACATTTCGTGATCAGAACGACGACGGCAAAAATTGTAGAGTTGGATGGCCATGTTCGTAGCCATCGTGGTGGGTCCGGAAGTTCCCGAAGATAAGCTTTGCTTTGATGTCTCATCGTAGCTAGGCAACTCGTATTTTAGCTGAAAGGATACCATCCCTTAGAGATGATGAGATACTACGGCATCATCGCAAGCTGGCTGGAACGAGCCGCATGCGACGGATGCTGCAACAGTTGATGAGTTTGGATTATACTGCAAAGCGGGTGGTGACCCATCATGCTTCAGGCCTCTGGTCTAGCTGCCGGCTCAATTACCCTTGGACCTTAAATTGCTTATTGGACCTCAAATTGCTTATTGCCTGCTTGTAATTGTCCCGCCAATCTCATCAGGTTTCTCCGATTCAAATAGTACGGTCCGTTATTTCCGCTTTCGCACATTGGCTTTGACTCAGCTTGCCGCAGATCCTGATGCAGCGTTGAAGAAACATACTAACTGAGGACATCGTCACTCAACAGCCTCGTTAGCTTCAAGCCCAGCGCCAAAACAAAACACCCCCTCTGGAACACAGCTACCACGATGAAAGAGCCTCCCTCAAGCGTGTTTAAGTATTTTCTGTAGAAGCTTTCATCTCACTCTTTCTTGAGCAATTCCATACTCACAATCCATTCACCCGGCAATTTCTTGTCTCCTGGCTACATGACTCCAAGATTGATCCCAATGAATCTCGGTTGTCTATCTCATGAGAGAAATTACATGAACCATACAGCAATGCAAACTATGGTCTCTTCCATGCCATTAAACAGCTCCTTGCTCCTCCACCATCTTCACTATTGCCTGCCCCGCCATCAACTTCTCCACCTGTACTTAAGGTTGACAAAAAGAAAATGATGCATGACTCAGCTTCCCCATGTCAAATTCAGTGATGACATTCAGGCAGAGCCAGAAATCAACATTGCTCAACTCAGACCAACCCTCTTCACCCTGCCACCCACGCTGTCAGCCTCTGTGATGCCAAGGGCTAGTACCTTTTAGCTACACAAGGTGATAAGAGTGCAAAGGATGGGTAGAGTGGGGTATTTTCACGTAGAAAAGTAGTAAAGAAAGAAATAAAAAGAATATAATTCTTTTTTATAGAGGGGCCTGCTGGCGCAGGGGTGTTTGTAGGTGCCCTCTAAATCAGAGATCTGCTAAGCAGGGTGGTATCTGATTAAGCAAACAATGGGTTTCTGCGTAACAGAATGTGGTACCAAAGTGCTTTTCCAATTAAGGAACCAGAATGGGGACAGAAGGATAAAAGAAGTACTCACTATTGCTTCTTTTAAGCCAAAAAGCCACGTAGGGGGGTGAAGTAGAGCTGCTGGGTAGATTGGATGGTTTCTGCGCAGGAGCTGGTCACGTAGGATGGTTGATTTAATAAGAACACCAAGGATAAAACAGGCAAACAGGGCAGAGTAACTGAAATAAGGACAGGACACGGCGTAACTGATTGACTGTAATAATAATTGATGATGATGAACAACATTTGGCGTGGAAAGAGGGCTCTATATATACTATTTTCACTCATAGTAGAGGATCTTTCTTGCCTGTGTGCGTGTAGTTGCTATATTTCAGCGCAATGTGGCCAATTTGGGAGATTGGCACTAACAAGGCTCATCCCAATGGCACTGCTGATCATTATTTCAGCGTCACAAGTGTTTATAATGACCTTAATAACCTATTTGGTCATTGTAACTAAGGTACATAGCAACACTGACGTATATTTGTATCTGAAATGGGCCACAAATGACGCAAATGGGCCACAAATGGCTATGGCCAATCATCAAAGGCCACGCTAGCTATGTTACTCTTATGTATTCAAGGTTTTTATTAATGAAACCTTGTAAATAAACCACGTAGAATCTACTAGTACCCTAGTTACACTTGTACACGTGTGGTAACTAGGGGATTAGCTATTTCCACGCATTTGGCCAATTTCCAATTAGATTATATAATCCACGCGCGGGGTTGGAGGATTAAACCCCAATTGGGCCTAACTCCCAAACTATACACAACACCTCAATTATAAGTCCATAATTGGTCATTTCACATATAGTATGCATATGTAACAAGTACATACGTGTGTAATGTCCGTGTGACATATGTTTGTGGCCAATTCTTACGGGTAATTGGTTCAAGGTGAAGGAGTAGAAATTTAGGGGTACTTCCAGTGAGGGACCCTACATTAATTTGCATGAGGATTCAGAATATGACATAATATTCTAAGTTATCCTCAAGGTTTAGAAGTTATTTAGTATTTTTGTAAAAAGTAGTTATTATTTTAATTAATTACTAATTTTTATGGTGCCAGGACTTTGCTAAGCTTATTGGATAAAAATAAGTAAACTGAGTTTTTTTGTACATTATTAGTCATATAAATGGGTCTTAATATTGTAGTAATAATGTCTCTATTTATGTTACCTTTGTCAGGTTGGCTCTGTCATAGTAGCAAGCTGACACCATCACCTCGCTTAACATTCTCCCATCAGCCAAGCTATTCGCCACCGGCTCCAAAGTCACGGGCATGCTGGAAGTGATATGCAAATAACGCAATTCGGTCGCGCTAGGGCAGCTTGCCATTGAGTTCTTTGGCATCAAAGGTTTGTGGTCTTCTTTCATCATGCACTCTTCCCGCTCATTGTGCACTGACTTCATTGCCGCCGCAGAACTGAAATTTTTAGATCACAGCGCACAGTCATCCATCCATCGTCCTCACAAATGCATTTTCCAGGGTCCAGCTCTTCCTCCCAGTAACACCTTTGCCACGTCTGAAGCTCCTTTTGGAGGACACTGTAAGTTTCTGATGCCCAAAATATGGAGTTTCTCATTTCCAATCACTGATCTCCCTCCCGTATTGTTTTCACTTGATTAGACTACACGGCCCTGCGAGGAAGGACGAAATTTCCGTTCGCCTTCCCGTTACCATCCAAGCTACCCTCCTCGACCAATTTTAACAACAAGGCGTGGCTGTGCTATGGACTCAAGGCAACGTGCCAGGTGCTCAGCATCAAATCGCGGCAGAACGTGCTAGTGACGAAATCGAAAAACATCCAGATTGTCAAGAAACTGCTGGATTGGAACAATACAAAATACCACGAGCCCGTCGAGATGCGCAGCAAACTGCGCGACCCTACTGGGACCGGCGCTGGCGTGTGGGCCGAGGTGAAAATCGACAAAATGCTGCACTACTCGCACAACTCTTCTCACGCCAATGACGGCCTTATCCGCGCTCAACTCACAATCAAAAACAGCACGCGTCGAATGGTAAGTCGGCTTCATCAACACTCCGTAATAACCCCTTTCCCCATCTTTTACTGACTTACCTACGCGTCTAGCTATCCGGAGGGGTCAACGCCAAAATTTGTTGGCGCTTGGTTTTGCCGCAGGATCCAGGCTCTCTGACTGACCCTTCTCGTATCCAGGTGGTTCGCAACTGCACCTTCCGAGGAATCAACTACGAGTTCCCGTCAGCCTCAGGCCAGGCCAAGACGGTCAAACTTGTGTGCCAATTACCCAGCACAACCCAAGATGACATTGAGCACGCAGACCATAACTCGTCGTGCCTCAGTGTCCGAGGCCTCAAACCTTTCTCGGTCGACATGTTCTTGCGAGTCGAGTTGGAGCTAGGGGCATTGTCGTAAGTTATCTACTTCATTCAGCCTCTCAGTCAGGTTGTAAGATTCTTATCATCCTTTGATTGCCTCACAGAAACAACCTTATCGTGGATCTTCCCATCTATGTCACACATGCTCATCACTCCCCAAAGAATTGCGCCTTTGAAGCACCGCTGCAACAATCAAGCATGTGCCTTCTCCCAACCCAATCTCACATCTCGCCAAGCCCGACTCTTCTTGTGGCCGGGCTAGCCGCAACACCTCACTCTTCTCTTCGCCCCACCCACCGTCGCTGCAGCCCGGCAACATTCCTCGCTCCGCTTCGCCTCGCTTATCGGTGTCTATCGGGCCCGGCGACTGGGGAGGAATGCAACGATCCGCCCCGCCTTCTCCAGCAGGCTTGGCTCATTTCTCTCTTTTACCCTCTCCGCAACCCTCGCCCTCCATCCAGATTCTCATCTCCGCTGCCCTTCTCCCCGCCTTCGGCTGTACGGAACCAACATCATCCTATGCCTGGCGTGCCACCTGGAAGAAACTCCTTTGCTCATCCTGCTTCATGGTACAACCCCTTGTCTCCATTCCCTCCTTACCCTCACCCGTTGGTTACCCCCACCCCAACGCAAGACCATTGCTCTTATGTTGACCCGAGTAGCTCCCAATACCCGCCCCCGCAACCCATCTTCTCACCCCCAATCACTTCCTGGCATAGGCAAACCGCACCCACCACTTTCGATCCTCTTTCAACCTATGTCCCATCACCGTCCCACCCCAACCATTCTGCTTATCAAGCAGGCAATGCAGCGTCTCACTTTTCACCCGCCAATCAACCTCCCCCAAACCATGGTTTGCAGGAACCTTTCAGCCCTTCAGCTTATCAAGACTATGACGTCAGGAGCCCCCTGCCACCCAACTGGCGCACCAGACACCAATTGCTTCCCACTGTGCCGGCCCCTCCATCGCAGCACTATCGTCCCCCTGATAGTCATTATGATGGTACGTCCAAAACTCCACCCTCCTACACTCGTTTGCTAAGCTTCTGCTGACGTCATGTATTGCAGGCAAAAGCACTTCGGAACACTCATCCGCCTTGAGTCGCAAGTCTTTGAGTTCAAGATGGACTTCGGAACCAATCAATCAGTATTCCGCTCATACCCCAGTCCAGCAGCTGCCCATCTCCGGAGGGATCGTCGTGAGGAAACAAGCGCTAACCAATCCGCCTCAAGTGTGCCAAGCCACGGACCCTGCTCCTCCCGGCCCAGCGGCCTCAGACCATGATCTATCTCACATGTCTGGTAAGTTATTTTGTCTTTCCTGGATGAGATTTCCCTGTCAATGTTGCTAATTGTATTGTTTTTTTGTCCAGATCATCACGGGCATAGCCCCGCCCCCATCCCCACTGATCCGCCCACCGCTATACATCACTCGAGAATAGAGACGATTGGCGAAGTCGGAGAGTCGCGTACTGGCACCTTAAGTGCCCAGCAACTCCCCAAAAATACGTTGAACCTGTTGGCTGGATTGGGTGACTCTGAAGACAA
This sequence comes from Puccinia coronata f. sp. avenae, assembly GCA_002873125.1. Lineage (NCBI taxonomy): Eukaryota > Fungi > Basidiomycota > Pucciniomycetes > Pucciniales > Pucciniaceae > Puccinia > Puccinia coronata. The sequence goes on along the minus strand of PGCI01000360.1, from coordinate 23,326 downwards.
GGATGGCGAGGATGGCCGGCATCCTCGCCGGCGGCAAGATTCTGCAAGAGTTTTCAGTCATCCCCGTGGCATGCGTCCCAGAAGGTCAGACAGTAGCGACAGCGTACAGGCCTTGGAGGATATGGTGGCCATGCAAGACAAACAGCGTAGCGCTGATGCGGCTCTCACGCGGGATCCTTCATCCAATCAAACACCCACCTTGAACAATCATTGGGCGGTTTTTGATGACCCGTCTCATTTGGCTCAGCCGCATGATCGATCTCCCCCACGCCAGAAATCACCGTACAACCATTCCAGGCGGGAAAGATTGTCCTTGTCTCCTCATTTGCAGAGCAGTAGTCGACATCCGCTCAAGAATTCACATCTCACACCGGCAATCTCTCAGTGGATAATGGCCGCAATCACGACAGCAGCGTGAAGTCCAATCTTGCAAGGATAAAGTGGCACGGACTCCGACGCCAAGCTACACGGGGAGTGCCCTGCGAATGAAAAGCACGCGAATCTTGTACGGCAAAACTCTAATCGATGCCGTATCCTCCCCCACGAGCGCATCGAAAAGCAGCTCTTCAGATGTGGACCAAAACTCAAGCGCTTGTTGATCAGGCTGTCACTGACTGGAAGCTGCCCGCAACCTTGGCCAGCTTGTCGTCTCATCAACCGCGAACATCCATTGCAGAGCAGATGGACTTTTGCAACAATCAACCAATTGACCACCACGCGCCCGTTGTTAGAGAGTCCATTGCGCCGTATGCTCTGTTCCCACAATTCAAGCCAAGACAGCCGCTAGCAATCGTCGATCAAGCTGTGCTGAGCCCTCCAAGCCTATCTGAACAGCTCGCACAAGCTGTGAAGCTTCCTGTTGATGGAGACCGGTTCAGTCCTTTGCGAGGACAGCGCGCGACAAGCCCTCTCATCATTCCCTCCAATAGTCCAACTGTCAAGAAGAAAGGCTTCAAGGCTCAACAAAAGCCCAGTCAGCCCACACCCAAAAAACTGGCCAGTGAGACGGAAGCAAACTCTTTTCCGTCTCGCATCGCAACTGAGAGTGCCTTGGCTTCTCCCGGCCTCTCCATCCCTAAGGATGCATGCGCCCAGCTTCCACCAACGACCATTGTGGAAAGATTGAGGAGTCAGAATTCTTCTACGGTTGCACATGATTCTACGATTCAGCCACGGCAGGCCACGAAGGACAGTAAACCATGCCGAAACGAACTCCCTGCCGTTGATAAAATTCAAGAAGCTCCTCCCCCAAGTACTGCTGCTTTCTACAGTGGCTTGAGACTCCCCACAACCACAAAGAAGGCTGACTTGAGACCAGATAGAAGTCAGTCTCATGTGGCTGATGCCCGTCCGACTCCGATGCGCCCTCCTCTACCCATGCCACCTGTGGAGCCAACAACGCGTGTTGATGAAATCGCGCAGCCTGTGCCCTCGTTCCCCTCAAATATACGGCACCAGAATCATCCTTCTGCACCGCTGTTTCCCCGACTTTCTCCCATTTCCAAATCTTCTACCCCTCTGTCTTTGGCAGGCTCAAGCCTTTACCAATCCTCTTCCAACTCGACGCCTCACCGCCCCCTGCTCATCTCCCCCAGCTGCGCGCACGAAGCAAAGATGGCCATCCTGAACCCTACGCCCGATGTAGAGTTGCTCAAATCAGCGTTGGCCAAGATCAGCTATGATGCACCCGTGTCCACTCGCGCACTTTTTTCTGCCCCAATGTCCCAGCCCCCACCTCAAGCAATACCAGAGAAGCCGTCGAGCCAGGTCAGTGCAAGCAGCCGACTGGCCACAGCCTCTCTTGGTGCCCCGTGCAGCCCCACATTGCCCACTCATCTCTCGCGCAAGTCGAGGATCAAGCGGCAAATGTCATTGGCACAGACCGCCGACGACTCTGCGAGTGTTTATACCAAGCGAGCAAGTCGGGTTGGCCAGCAGCAGGAGGGTGAGATGCTCTCCTCCACCACTATCAGCCGGGTGCCCGGAGGGTGGAATGAAGAGGAGTCAAACAAAATCAAGGCCCAGCTGATCAAGGCGCTCAAGGAAAGTAACCTGGCCGTACAGAAAGCTACCTCGAGGCGCCTCTCCACTCCTGATTTCGTTCACTCCCCCGCCAAAAGTAGAAGCGCGTTTCGGGCAAGCATGTTTTCCACCAGTCAGCTTTCTTCAGTCAATCTGGATAGTCACATGGGGCATGACAGGTCAAGGGCGTTGATGTCGGTAGCCAAAGGAAGCACAGCTGAGGAGCCTCCTGCAAGCAGGCGGTCAGTGGATTGGTTGTCCAGAGAGCCCGAGTCGCGGGTGTCTATTATCAACTGGCCCAGCACGTCGCAACCGGAAGAGAGTATGAAGAGCATGTCGTTTGATGAAGACACGCCGATCCCGTTGACAAGCGGAGAGTACAAGTCCATCCGAGGCGGGCGCGGGGGGCGAGTGAGCTCGGTGGTGGGGCAGTGGGCCAAGCTGACGGCCGCCAACAGGGCGGGGATCCTGAGCCCACGCAAGACACCGCTAGAAAACAAGATGGAGGAGGCGGCGGCGCCGGGGACCAGTAGCAGCAGCTTGCTCATCTTGTCACGGGGGCTGTCCATCAGGCCCAAGAACACAAGCCATTCGTCCTAGTACTCTATCACGGGCTTGCTCAGCCGCAACTCAAGCCTGACTCGGCAGCTCTCCGGCTCGCGTTCCCAGGAGCCGCACGCGTTCGGCCTGCAGGATACCAACCGCCGCTCACAGATCATTTTGGAGAGAGAAACCCCGCCGCCCACAAAGATGCCCCCTGCCGCCCGCGCTGTCCATCCAAACCCACGCGATTGCTGGCCGGCGCGGCTTGCCTCCCGTGCCTCCCGCCGCCTCCGCCGCCGTTGTTGCAGAGGAAAAGAAGAAGGACGGGGCAAAATTGTTGCACTCCTCTGGTAGACCTATTTCAGGGGCACCACAGTTTGTGAAGTTCATGAGTTTCTGGGCCTTTTCATCAAGCTTGTCCGCATTATCAAACAATTGAGGCTTGGATTAATTAAAACAGGACAAAATGCCACAGTCCCGTCAAACAAAGCTAGGATTAAAGCCAACCACTTTGGCAGTGATTAGTTGAAAAGATCTTGATGGCTGCATGGTGGTAGCTGTAAGAGGGAGACTCACCAGTCTATTCAGATTGGCGGAAGTTGTGCATATGGTTGGGCTCGGTCTTGGGGGCCGCGGTAGGGTGATTAGCTTTGAGATTGCATCGGATCCTCTGACCAATGTTGCATCGACAATGGCCGGGATTGCATTGACGGGGACCAAGGCTGTATTGGCCTGGAGCGGGTTTGTATCGAGCAAAGTTGGTGTTGTGTCAACCAAAGCCAATGTTGCATCAAGTTTTGCCGGTGAAGTGTCGCAAGTGCCGATCCAAAAGCGGCGTAAGTCAATTTTGAGTCAACCATTGCCTCGGTGATGGCCAATGCAAAGTCGGTTTGGGCTGATGTTGAGTCAGGGGGCCGTTGCGTCGGTGCACACCCCGGTTGACACAACATCGGCCAAGGGTTGCGTCGGTGGGGTAGCCGGCAATGTAACATCGCCAGGGGGCCATGTCATATCGGACACTGGCGATGTGATATCAGCCACCACCGACTTAACATCACATTACAGTTACATCGGACACTTGTACCAATGTAACATTGGTCCAAACCGTCCGACGTAACCGCGGATGTAGACATCCAATACAATTGTTTTGGCAGTGTCAACTATTTGGTCTGCTAATTCCAAAGCTCCAGCAGTATTAGAGGTAGACAGAAAATGACAGTTATATTGTTGGTTGGAAAGCTTGGGAGGCAGTCCTGCAAGGGTATAATAGAAACTCATGTGTTTATTCCACTTTTTGGAGACATTCCCCAAGGTGTCATAACAATATAAAGTGATTGGGAGATGCCTTATTATCTTTCCATTTGCCTTCACCCTCCATGGATTGGGAAAATTGATTGGCTGATAGCTGTTTTGATGTCTCTCTGTAAAAAAAGAACATGGATGACAACCAATTCAATCATTCCATCCACAGGACAACCAGAAAAATCTCAAGACATACCCCATATAATTGATTTGCACACTGTGGCCAAAGGCCTATTCCCCCACATGCAAACCTCAGAAAAAGTCAAACAAAATTCAGCACAAGATATAGTGAGCAATTCAGGAGATGTGTATGGAATATTTCCAGGTATAACAATCTTGAAATTTCCACCTTGAGGAGTTCCCTCCTTGCGTGGTTTGATGCATTTTCCAAACATAATTCCACCTGATGAATAGAAGTAAATTGGAATGACTAACATCCCTGAGGATAGTTGACATGGCTCAAAAATGTAGTAATGCTTGTTGTTTACAGAAACCATTTGCACCCTCAGGTCATAAGGAAGCAGTTCTTGCCACTTTTGAGATTGTGATAGTTTATATATATTCCTTCCACCAGAATCAATTGGGTAATAATCTATGTGTGGGTGAACCTTGGGGTTGCTTAGATCCTAAAATGTAATATGATAACATCCATGTCATGCAAGTAAATGAAAAAAATTCTTGGGTTTTTATCCCAAAATTGGGCCCATAACAAGGGAACAGGTCATACTAGGGCAAGGGTCTGGCTTAGCTTCAATGAATAAAATTGGTTATTCAAGACACTTGGCTTTCTGTTCAAATCCATGTTGAGCATGGCCCTGAAGCGTGTCTTAGCCCTCCAGAGTGATGACCAGTGGGGCAGATCAACACCCAAGAACCGCATCAGGGCGCACAATTTTTCATACTGCGCCCGCGACAGGGTGTTATGCATGGAGCCCACCAGCATTAACCCCACAAGTTGCTGCGAGTTTTAATATCCATCAGATCACCCCACGACACCACACGACATTGCATCCCAGGACTCGGACTTGCTCACCTCTTTGCTTCGGAATGGAAACCATCCATTGGTATGTCCTCCATCTTCTTCCTCTCCCAAGTCTGATCCTTTGCCTTGTGCTTCCTCTCCATCTTGATTTGGAAAAGGACGGTGGAACATATCCAAGATATCCCTGATGTCCAACCAATCCGGTGTCCCGTGGCTGTCATCGCTTGCCGTATCCCAACCATGTCCATCATTTTCATGGACACCCTGGTTGAGTTCACCAAATTCATTGGCCTCAAAGATATCCTTGGTAGGTCTCTCATGATTAACGTCAAATTGACTACTTGCATGTGGACCGTCAAATTGACAGCTGACTGACTGTTCACCACCCTTGACCGCAGAATTCCTGTCCATTGACTGACCCACGGCCACAACCTTCTGCCTGTGCGTTGCAAGATGGCAATGATTGGCCGTGGAAAGCATGGGTCGACCAAGGCAATATCTGCATTGCCACTTATCACGCTCGCCTGGTCTTTTTACCACCTGGAATACTGCAATTACAATACAGGATAAACATCAGGATGGTGAGTGGGAACTTACAAACAAGATAAATTTGAGCAAAATAAAGACACTAATTTCCTGATTGATCTACTTGCATCTTGTGTGCTGTAGCGGAGGATATGTGATCCTCGATGATGACGCTGGACAATATAGGCCGCTGGACGATATCCAATGGATCACTGGATGATACCCAAAGGATTTGGGCAACAAATCGACTGGAGGTAACGTCTATAAAACCACCCCTCCCTCCCCGGAGTTCATATCTTGCTCCATTGCAACACTTTTTTCATCGACTGTGTGTTTCAGCCTCCTTGATTGCTACAGCTACAATGACACAAAATACTGACAATCCCCTTCCACTTCCTTCCGCACACCAAGCCCCGCAAGACCAGACCGGCGCCGCTATCAATGCCCCACAAGACGTGACAGAAGTTGATTCTTTTGTCAGGGGGCGGGGCCAACGTGGTGTCAGGACAGCCCCGCAGGGAGTTCATCAAACCCCTCGCCTGTGTAAGTTATACATCACTTAACTTAATTTTATACAAAACTAAATGTTATACTCAACTACATAGCTGACTTTCAATGTCTCCCTAGCAAACAATCGCGCAAGTGTCACACCAAGGCGATCAGTATCAGATCAAGCCCCTATCCCTGTCATCACCCCCAGCCGGATTATTCTAGACACCAATGACGAGATCCCTCCAGCACAACCTCGCCAACAACTCAGTCAAGAACAAGCGCAGCTCGGCAATCATCATGGCAACTTGGATGCATTCATCCAACCGCCCCCGCCCGTCAATTTACCAGGTGGGGGGGGATGTGAACCTCCTACCAATGGTTGCACATCTCACCCACCAAGCCCCCCCTCCTCTCCCTTGCATACCCCCTGCAGTCCCTATCCCCACTCTTCAATCAACCACACGGGGGGACGCCCTTTTGCAATCGCTTCTGGCCTCAGCTAGGCTCTCCCCTACTGACCTACAGTTGGCGAGGCAGCTCTTCCAAGTAAGTCTATCTTATTCAACAAACGGGTTGCTCATTGATAAGACATACTGACGTGCAACCTGCTTTGACCAGGCTCCGCCTGAAACTCAGTGGAGACTGCAGGTTGTCATGTGGATGTCGCCGCGATCAGCATCTCACTCCGGCTCCACCGCTTTGGGGACGCAAACATTGGTTACGCAATCAACGGTCAGCAACCACGTCTATGGAAATCTGATTCGAGTAAGTCAAGTTAGCCGCCTGCCTTGCGTCTGACTTTGCGCTAATTAGTGTATCCCTTCACAGTCCAGGGTGCAACACAGGATACGCGACTTCTTGATGGTACACACGTTGGAGTTGTACAGTCGCCCGCAGTCAATTGATGGCCGAATTTTTGTCGACTTGCCGCTCCCCCTCATAATAGTAAGTACCATGTAACTCATGATCTTTAGGAAGAATGCTGATTGTATACCTTAGAGATATATCCAGGACCAATCCCCAGCGTTTAAAAGGGATTATCTCCCACCGGGCTTCATTTCTGGAAATCACAAGGCAATGGAAAGTGTTGTTACCTTCCTCCGAGCCATGGTGAAACATGAGCGCACTCATTTGCGCAATCTTGTCAGTTATTCTTTCTCACTTTCAACTTTTGATAGCTGACATTCATCTATTTGCTCCCCAGCTCCTCACAAATGCCCGTCAAGAGCACCGTCCACGGGAGCTGGGACCTATACCCAGGCTCATGGACCTGCTTGTCCTGATCAATCGTGCATTCAAGCCACACAGCGCCCTACGCACCATGGCGGAGATCCGAGCCAATATGACGGCAGGTGTACAGGCGAGAATTGTGATGCTTCGCTTGCTCACCATGGAACACCTTGTACACAGGGCGCCCGCTGACACTCGCTCTCAATGGGATCTAATTGACGATCATCTGGAGGCGCTTAGGGTGAAAAGCCCTTTAGGTTTACAGGTGTAAGTGGTTTGATACTCCCTCTCAATTCTCACCTCACCTCAGCGACTGACATGCCGTGGCCAAGAATAGGCATGCCATCCTAGTTATCCGCCGCGATTGGGAGCTTTTCACAGGCAATGTGATGTTTGCCGATATCCCCAACAAAAGCATTCAGATGCCTGGTCCAATTGAGCTGGACGTGTAAATACAAGACGTCCAGGCTCGATTTGGGCTCAATCCGTCGCCCGAGGTAATGTCGCAGTTGCTTGAGAGCGAAATTGCACCCCCACAGTAGTCTCTGCGTTCCAATTTATGGTTTTTCTTCTTTATGATGGTCATTTGGAGCGTTTGTATGTATGTATTCCATAAAAAAAAAAAAAAAGATAAAAGATAAAAGAAAAAACAAAAAAGCATAAAAATGATGAAATAAAACAAAAAAATAGGCCTGGAAACTAATATGCGGAGGATCCGTTGTGGTCCGATGGCCATGAAAGGCCATTGTGAGAATTAAATCTGATCGCTTAGGATTGATCCGGTTGTATCAGATTGATCAAATCCATTTTTTTTTAAAAAAGCCGCTCGACATTGCTTGACGTTGAGGGGCCGTCCAATTGGGCAGGTCAAGGCTTGGTGTCTCCCTGGGCCGCCTTTGACGGTGTTTTGCCTTTGACGGGAAGGGTGCGGTTGTCTCGACAGTGGTTTGCCCAAGCGCTGGCCGGCGGGGCGACCCAAAGTTCGTTCGCCAATTTGCCGGCTGCCCGGAGGCGCGCTGATTGTCGGTCAACCACTAGTGACGGTATTTCGGCAAATTGACGACCAACTTGGGGCAATTTACCAACGGCCCGCAACCGGGGTGTAGGCCTCCGGGCTCTCAAAATGGGTGCGCAAGTGATGGAGAATGGAAAATGGCTCAAACGTGGCTTATATCCACATTCAGATATCATTCATCATGATAACAAGCATGAGAGAGTGAGCCAAAAGGTGACTATAGACAAAGAAAAAAAAAGAGGGGCATGAGAAGGCAAAAATGTACATGTTGACTATAGAGAGAGAAAAAGGAAAGGAGTATGAGATGGCAAAATTAGACAAGGTGACTATAGACAAAGAGAAAGGAAAGGGATTTGAGAAGGCAAAAATGGACAAGAGAATCTGGTCATTGAGGCACACTGCACAGTTCATTGAGGATCATCTTGACGATACACCAAAGGGTTACTAGTATGGTCAAACATCTTCCAATGACAATCATCCTGCTGGCCCTCATAGAGCTCAGGCCAATCGGGCTTGACGTCTAAGAATTTGGTTAAAGCATTGACCACTTTCCGAGTGAGACAGCAAAACTTATTCAAGCCGTGGAATACCTGAGACGCTCGTCGTGGGTCTGCATGCTCAGGAAAGCGCTGTAGATGGTCAGGTGGACCTTTAGTGGTTAAACTTGTCAGCAGCACAAGATATGGATTCTTGTTGGAAATTTGGACGCCTGAGTTGGTATTGGTCCATTCACAATTATGGATCTTCAAGTCAGCTTCGGTGAGCTGGTCCTTGACGCTAACACCGCAGAAGGTGATACGTTCTTCATTTAACCAATTCGAGTTTTCTTGCTTGAGATCAGGTGATCAAAAGTAGACTGCTTTGACGACGCGCATTGAACAGCCATGCCGCAATGCAAGAATTTCAACAAATCTTTTGAGTTCGGTGTGTAATAGACTTCATTGAAATGGTTCCAAAAGACCATTCCGTTTTTCAAGAGGTTGCTTCTATGTTCTTCCGAAATATTGGGACCGAGATCTAAGTTTTGTTCATCAATACCAATTAGAGCTTTCAAAAAGATTGACAATCAAACCGGTTCGCCGCATCTTATTTCCTTTGGAACTTCACATGAACGTTGCATTGCTGCACGCATGGCACATAATAAGATAATTTTACTGGCTATCTTGCCAGGGGCTTGCTTGGAATCAAGACCGAGGCTTAGTATTTCAGTTAACTCTTTCAGAGTTCACCTGAACGAGGCGCAACCAATGCTCAGGTCTTTATGAACCTTATTGGTCAGTACATGTACCTGAACTGATGATACAAACCAGTTCAGATGAAACCCTTACTTACCCTTCCTACCATCCATTCTACCGTCCGCACAGACAACGAGATGAAGTCAAATATCCTCAGGGCGCCTGGTCAAGAACAGGTTACCGCTACTCAAACCCTGACTACAAGTCAGGTGGAAGACAGCGACGATGCTAACTGAGAGGATTGTGCGTATTGTCTCACTCTTGCTAAACAAGTATAAAAGATGACAAGTCCTGCATTACTGATGTTTCCTCAGTCGACTTTCTCACTTTCACACTTGCAACTACCCAAAACTCAGTCTTAGCCTTTCATCATCCACTTTCATAGCTTCCAATCTTGCCTTGTGTATTTCTAACTTCACCCTCAGCCACTGTCGACCCCTGAGATATTCTCTTGTACCCCTTCCTGTCTATATCCACTGAAGCTTCTGCTTCTTTTCTTTTTCTTTGCTTCCTTTGAAGCACTTCTCTTCTTCGCTACACTTCACTGCTCTCTGTGCCCGGCGCACCCATCCCATTCTATCCGATCAATCCGTGTTCTCTTCTTCTGAACCCTTTTATTATCTCGCATTAAATTGCCAAGCTTTGTCTCTGCCTTTAGGTAAGGCTGTTCATTCACTCTTTCCACTTCTTCTCTCTTTACTTCATCTTGTACATATTCTTGTGGCGAACAAATTCTTATGAAAATAAAACTTTAGATATTTTCCAATTCTTTTAGATTTACAGTCTTGAACGACTCACCCACACACCGTCGGAACAACCCTTTGAAAATCATCTAAAGGCAGACTCGAAATGTCTAACAAATTCTCCCTCAAGGAACAACTCTCTAACCTCCCTACTCTCACCGGAGATGAGAACTACCCCATCTGGAACCGCCGAATCTCATCCTTCCTCAAGCACAAAGAGTTGTACACCACTGTGACCACCAATCCAGGGGACCGTTTAAGCAGCGCCGCAACCAAGAAGCTCTCTGATGCCACCAACATCTTACTCACCAAGATTAGCAACAAACTATACAACCGTATTATCACCAGCAGCAATGACAACAATGGTTACCTCATCTGGATGAGGATACATGATCTCTTTGCAAAAAGGACCGGCCTTTGGCTCAGTTGCTGCCTCTCCCAGTGGCACAAAATTTGCTATGATGGTGACCTGACAACCTACCTTGATCAAATAGAGGCCTGTCTTGCCACGTTTGACTCCATCTCGTACTTTCAGGACGGTTCAGCAATCTGTGGAGTCATCATGTCGTCCCTATCCGAGGACAGAAGCAGCTTGGCGGACCCCATAATCACCAACAATGCATTGATGTCTGACCCGATCTTCCTCATGACCAAGTTACGAGATGTAGCTTTTAGCAAAAAGAATCGTAAGAAGAACGGCAGTGAAAAAACAGCTTTGGCCCTCAACACCGGGAAGAAGACTTGCCCTCGTTACAACTGCAGGAATGGCAGGCATGACCCATCCGCGCCGCACCCAGAATCCAAATGCTGGTCTGTCCATCCTGATCAGAGACCTGTGAGACCTCTACCAGCACAATCGCACAACACTGCCGTGTCCGCTCCCACTCAGCTCCCCTCTTCTTCTCAGCATGAACGTCCAGCCTTTGCTTCAATTGCCACCGATAATAAGATAATTTTACTGGCTATCTAGCCAGGGGCTTGCTTGGAATCAAGACCGAGGCTTAGTATTTCAGTTAACTCTTCAATGCATTGAACGAGGACTAGTTCGTACCTCGAAAGGAAATTATTCTCCGCTGATGCTAGGAAAAATTGAGAAGGATAATAATTGCTAACAATCAACTTGCTATCTGGCTTCACATATTTGCAGTGAGCTGCGTGCGATGTAAACATCTCTACACGTAAGTGTAAACCTCCGCTGAGCCGTGGTCGAATCGTGGGGCCGATCAAAGCTAGAGCTTGAGGCGTTGTGAGACAAGCTTGAAGCCCAGTGTAACTCTCATGGCGAATCACCGTCTCTGAATTTGCGCCAGGTAGTGGTAAGCGCCAGTTCCGTCATGGTCCAAAGAGTCAGACTGCGTTCCTGTTGGCAGGCTACATATTGCATCACGGAAGCAAGCACCAAAAAATGGGCTTCCGTAGCTGGCAAGTCGGTCGGTTGAAACTAAATCGGTCCAGGTTCCAGGCTGAGTGGTTGTGGAGACCATGTCATCAAATGTTCCTAGTTGATAAATCGGATCAAGAAGCTTGTGACCCGAAAGAAAGAGAGGAAATCCATCTGCGTACCATTTGATATCTGGGTTAGATTCAATATAAGGATTGGGGGTTGTGTCGGACAGCATCAGAGGGGAGGGGCCGGCTAAAATTGTAAAAATGCCATTGGAGCCTGCTTCGCGTAATATCCGGCGAAAACTGGGGAAATATGATATGACATCTTTTGAGTGTGCGTTGGGTGAAGACAACAAGGCATGTGCCTCGTCAATTGTCAACACTACGAAACCTGCCTGAGATTGCATGTTGGCAAGGGCTTTTTGGAGTTGCTTGTCTTCTTGTCCAGAGTTGTTGAGAGGTTTATAGGTCTCCATTTTCTTCAGAACATCGCGGGAAAACTGGTTCGACTCCTCAAATTTCAAGTCGTTAGAAAAGTTTTGGGCAAACCAGTTTTTTCAACTTGGTTTTCTTGTTGCTGATCGTCTTGTTTTGCTCACGAAAGAAGTCGGCGACCACCAGGAAAGTAGCGGTAAGAAATTGGTTGTAGTGTTTTTCTAGTGCGCATGTTGTCATTCCAGGCGGGAGAATCGTGGACGCAAGAGCAGATCGATCATTGGGGAGGTTGTCCAGAAGAAGTCGGAGGCCTGAGGAAAATGTAAATGACGCATACGTGATTTGACAGCTCGTGCAACGAGCGTGTTTTTCCACTCATGGCCGGGCCAACCATTAAGCTGTAAGGAGCCAAGTGCTCATAACAACTCTAAGAGCCAGCTTGCATTCTGATTTTTTCTTGGAGTGGCTTAATGATTTCTGTGGATTTCATGAAGGGCCCCTATAACCCTTTTCTCAGGATGTGGAGCAACATGTGAGAGTATTGGTCTTCCTTGTCGAATTCGGTGATTAATTTTGATAAAGCTTTTTTTGCCCGACTCCTTAGAATTACATTGAATCGCTTGCATATTTTTGTGGTGTGTGAACGCTTTCGTCGTGAAATGTTGGGGATAGTTGCGGAGGAAGGCGAGGTCTAGAGCAGTTTCTCCCAGGGCGGCGTTATCTTGAATGCGGAGGGTCTTGGTCATCTTTTCAAACGTAATCTGGCCTTGGACAAAGAAGTCCCAGGTGGAAATAACTTTTCTACGGTTAACATGGCCAGGCAAGTCTTTCACAAATTGTTCCAGATTATTAAGGTGTTGTGTGACGATTTCCACTTTCAAGGTCATTACGGAACAAAAAAAAAAGGAAACAAAAAAATCGGTCAAAATCTTCATACATCCTGGAGAAAAGAATACAACCAGATGGTAACCCAGCAGGTTTCCTCTTGCAAGATAAACGTTTGCACAAAATATTTATGCCAAAAAATTCTTTACTCAATACAACGTTATGTATCATTTGGAATATTATGATCAGCTCTGTTGTTGAGGGTGCCATCCGGTCATACTACCACGGCCCTCCATTCCCTTTCTTTGACTATTCTCTCTTCAAACCATTTTTTCTGCCAACATGAAAATCATTTTGAAGACATCAGGCCAACTCATGTGGATTAATTTACTCATGCTCATTGCTCAATGTATGTGCATGTGTGCTGTGTGCTCCTGATGGAGAAAAGTCAAGTTCCCATGTTGGATGAAATGAACAAAACAAGATCGTGTTGTACACTTTACGTAGGAATATGAAGTACAACTCTTAAGAAAGGCTAAGCAAGTGGAAGACATACGGTCCAAATATTTATGTGCATGTACATACAAGGACCTTTAAGACTTGTGGGTAATAGAGAGACCTTGGAGCAAAAGCAAAAGGAGCTTTCCATTTTCTCAAAAGCCAAGAGTGCCGCTTCCAGCGCCAAAGCCGCCACCCGACCCGCCACCGGAGCCGTAGCCGCCACCGGAGCCGTACCCACTACCGGAGCCGTAGCCGCCACCGGAGCCGTACCCACTACCGGAGCCGTAGCCGCCACCGGAGCCGTAGCCGCCACCGGAGCCGTACCCACTACCGGAGCCGTAGCCGCCACCGGAGCCGTACCCACCACCGGAGCCGTAGCCGCCACCGGAGCCGTAGCCGTAACCATCACCGCCGTTGCCGCCACCACCGGAATGGTCAAGACCATCGCAATTGGGGTCTGGTTGGGTTGGTGGACCATACCCTGTGCAGTGGTACTGGGTGCCACGACGGGTAAAACTGGGTCCCGAGTTGGTAACGCCGACATTGTTACCGCTGTCCCAAGTGTTCGATAGAGTGGACCATGGGAGTGTTGCGGTTTGGTCCGATGGGGGGTCAACATGTCAGAATGAGTGGCGCCAAGGAAAGCAGAGAAGGTAGACAAGTGGCACTCACGGAGTAGGCAAAGCAAGCGCAGCTGCAAGTGTAGAAGAAGAGAGACAGAAGAACGCGTTACCATATATGTGGAAAGTTACAGGGGATGAAGGGGAAGGGGAAGAAGTCCGGAGTCAGGAAAGCTTCAACTTACAGGCCGCCATGAGGGTCACGACGTAAGCGGAGACGAACATTTTGCTGATCGTGGAGCAGGGCCGTGAAGCTATACGAGAAAAGTAATAGAAATCAAATGAGTTTGATGAAGGTTTAAAGGAGTGGTAGTTGCACTATGCGAGTTGGAATGAATGTTGCGATGACCTCGGAAGGCAATGGGCGCTCCTTTTAAACATGTTTTGGTGGGCTGGCGGCTCACGGAGAGTCCGTAGGATGTTGATGATGAGCACCGCGAGTCTTTGTGATCTCGCCAACCAAATCTTCAAATATGTAATTTGTCAAGATCAGTGATTTGCAGCCAGCTATCGGCCACTGCCACCAAAAAGTGAAACCAACGGGGACGATGATGACTCAAAACAGGTGCTTCCATGGGATACCGAGCTTAACAAAGCCTCTCGGGTGAGGGCCCCGCAGGGTCTCTGTCTCACAGAGAGCCGGTTGGGAGAGGACTTATGTTAAGTTTGATGGGATACGTGGTACCACGTACATGAGCGATTGCCCATTCCAACCGGAAGGACTATTTCTACGCGGCAGGTTTCTCCAGACAGCCGGACGCAGACTCTCCGGCTACAACACTTCTGTGCCCCCGCGAATAATAAATTAACACCTGACGAGTTGCGAGCATTTGCCTAACACTTCTGGCCAACCATCGCTCATCTTCTCCCTTGTCTGTCCAACCCACTTTCCGAGGCTCAGGTTTACGCGGTGATTCCCAATCCAAGAGTAACTCCCCTGCTCACAGGTTAGTTATCAGCCGCTGTGACCATCTTGAAATACCGCAGCGGCTCCTCCTCCAAAAGAAACACTTGATCTTTTGCTGCATAAGGTGGAATATTGATCAGGCGCGATTTTATGTTTCGCGCGCGCTCGTCCCCGGCATGGACCGGCATAGGAAGTTGCCGGCAGGCGCAGCCAGAGGCGACGCAGGTCCATGTAGGTGACCCCTGCCAGCCTGGGACCACGAGCCGGCCGGCGGAGCCCCCACATCCCGAAAGGGGGCCTGAAAGAGTAGTGATGAGAGTCGCCGGTTTGCCCCGCGGCCTGCAGCGCTCAGCATTCGCTATCGGCCTTCTGCCCTCTCCCTCTCTCAGGCACTTGCTCCCGCTCGCCTTCACGGTCGAGCCTGTCTCCTTCCCTTTTCTTTCGGGACCATCCCTCCCACCCTGCTGTGGTGAGGTCGAAAACCTCACCATTCTAGGAGGGTTGGGCCTAGCGCCGATACTCCTCCTAGCTGTCACGTTCTCTGCTCGGGGGTATCTCTCGACCGCTCTCAGAGGAATTTTCCTTCCTCTGGACCAGGTCCGACGAGTGCTGACCCCCTCGACCAATATACGGCTGGCTCGGGGACTTGGTCAAACAAGTCTCAGGCCAGCCGCTACGGCCCAGTGTGTGACGTTTTCGTGTTGGAGAACAGACAGTGGCCAGCCGGAAGGCGCCACGGCTTCTAGGCTCGTGAGGCGGATTCCCGGCAGCCAGGCCTTGCGCCGCAGCAGCCGGACCTACCTCCGCCCTTCCAGGCCCCTCGGGAGCCGGGATGGATGTAGTGTATCGCATTTGCAAAGCAAACCATCTGTCAAAATCTCCACGCTCTCACCTGAAACTCGAATCTTGACCACTTGAAATTCTTCTGCGCAAAGCAGCATGAGCTAGCATGCTGCAACGCGAAGGATATTTGTCCCACACATATTTATGTATATCGCGTTGGAAAAGCAAACCATCTGTCAAAAACTCCACGCTCAACTGAGATCCGCAATTCGGCCACTTGAAATTCTTTCGCGCAAAACGTGTGGGCAAGCCTTCAAAGAAGCTCAACACTCCCATATTCTTTGCATCCGATCAATACAATTACTTGCCGCCGTCACGTCCGAAAAATAGGTGTGAAATACCTTTCATCTGTGACCTCAATACCAATGGAAGTTGCAAATCGCAAGCGGTCTTTTTCCGAGATGAATCTACCGGACGAACCTACTCAACTCGCGTTAGGTCACTTCAAGGACCTGCATCCAATACTTGATGATCCTGAAGCATTCTTTCAAACTTTTGTTGATGACGCGGGATGTATGTACTACCATGATATTTGGCACCTTCCCTCACAAGCAAGGTACTTGGGAGAAATATGACATTTCTCAAATATGTTGGGCATCCATGGACTCTTTTTTGTCCTCTCAAAGCCAAATGTGATATTTTGAGGACTAGAAAATGGGATAAAACAATTGGAATCTTGGCCTGTCAATCCACTAGGTTACTACATAGGCTTTGTTACAGCTGTTTCCATGAGGTGACCTTGACTAAGAGTGATTTGACTAGCAGGCAATGCTAGATGTAATCATATTTGAGTGATTTGGTTGAATATTGAAGTTGAGATGAAGAAGAAGAGGATACGCCAAGCCAATTTTTGCCCCCCAAAATTGGACCCCAGCTGTACATTGGCTTACACTGCTCTTGCCCAACCGCTGGATCAGCCTTGACTGGTTGCGCTTGCCCTCGCTGTTGTTTGATGCCAACTATGCCAGCTTGTCTTACTCGCTCTACTTGGCCTCCTCCATCAACAGCCACCTCCATCTGCTCCTCAACGCCCAAGCCGTTCTGTGCCCCTGCACGATTTCATTCCAGACAGTCAAATGAAAAAAAAAAATGAAAATGGATAGGAATCGCAGAAATAAACCTCATCCATTCCAGATAAGTCAAACACAAAAAGGGAAATGGTTGTGAGCCAAACAGGGGGCAACTTTTCAAAAAAAAATTGATTAGGAAAACAGCAGAATCTATTTTACAAAAACTTTAGTTGATCAGGAGTTCCATGGAAGAGTGAAAAGATAGGTGAAATCAAGGCCTAGTTAAGACAATCAATCACCACTTTCCTTTCATATTGTCTCTTTTTCACCTATTGCTTTTATTGGATCTCGTATATGTGCAGAGCTAGCTACACAGTCGTTGAAGCTAATTACACGGTTTAGCAAACAAACGGTAGACATTTTTATCAACAGGGGAACCTGCCCAAGAGCCCTGCAGGACCTTTTGTGGGGGAGTGAGATTAGTCTGAGGACGGCAGAGGAACGCTTTTCAAGCAATTGCTCCTGCGGTATGAAAACGAAATGAAGCAAGTGTTATCAAATCGTTTATGTGCCTGTTGTAGGAACGATTTCCTGTCAATGTGACAACGGGTCGTCAGAACCTTTGCTGAGTTCTGAAAGCATTCAGGCACCTTTCTGTTTTGAGATTGTTGGTTGACCAGCTGTGGAGTGGCGTAGAATCGCTTTCTCATCGTTTTGACATTGCGTTTTCAGAACCTTTTTCCATAGACCCAACCAGACACGTCGGGGCGGGTGTTCCCGAGGAACGTTCTGTGAACCTGAACCTCGACGATCTGAGAACGTTGGGGTGCACCCGCGGTGTAGTTCAAGGTCAGGGTGTGGACACAGCGGGAAAAAAAATGAGACGTGGATATGTGCACCAATCTGGAGCTTTGCTACATAAATACTTTCAAAAGAAAGGGCAAAAAGGGTCTTCACAAAGTTACATAGAAAGACTACCCTCTTTGTTTACAAATGTGCTAAACAGACAAAATCTGAAACTGATCAGATGGTATGTACCGAGCGGCGAAATGAGACAAGAAAAATCATCACTCCGCGAGCTAGTCAACAGTGCTGTCAGGTGGTGCACCATTTGCATCTCATCAATCCTCAACTGCTAAAATTGACTAGTTGTTCAACCAGTGATGTGGACAGGCCGGCCCGGCCAAAGCCGGTCGGCCAGGTATGTCCGATCGCCGGTCGAGTACGGCGGGGCGCGGGGGTGGAAAAGAGCACTGCTCGACCCTGCCGACCCCTGCCCAACTACATATATTTACATAATATAGTACATATTCATTTCTACAATGCTGGCAGCTCACCTTGTCACTTGTATACGTGCATCACCATCAAGTCAACTCATGAGCAGCTTGGAAAGTGGCCGGCCGGGACAGACGAGATTGCAGCGGAGAAAAATGGCGGGCGGTTGGCCATGATGGAGTAGACAAAGTCAATGCCCACACAAGTTTGACATGTTTGATCACCAAAATTTTTGTTGGTCGCACTATATTGAGTCTGGTGCTGTCTGAGAAAAATCCTGCAAATAGATCGGATTCTAAGGTACATAATTAAGTCCTTCCGCTGGCAATGTGCTGCACATCACGCTTGTATCCCATGCAACTGAGGTGGGTTGCGGCTTCTTTATCCCTGTTGGTTGAATCAACTTTCTGGTGGTAGTGGCCAATAGCAGGCATCTTGACATATAACATTGGAGAATTTTGGTTGCGGGAGCGCAATTAGATTTACTAGCGGTGCCGGTAGTGCTCACCACCAAAACATCCTATGTATATCCATACGCACTACCGCCAGCCTCGCGAAACATGTATAAAAGGAGCACCCGGGCCAACTAGCGAAACCCGATTCACCATCCCGGTCAAGCGTCTCCTTTAAATAGCTGGTAGCTCATTTGTCGGCTAAGGAGGAACCAAGAAGGAATGAAGTAGGCCTCCGGGCTCTCAAAATGGGTGCGCAAGTGATGGAGAATGGAAAATGGTTCAAACGTGGCTTATATCCACATTCAGATATCATTCATCATAATAACAAGCAT
The DNA here is from genome assembly GCA_002873125.1 of Puccinia coronata f. sp. avenae. Lineage (NCBI taxonomy): Eukaryota > Fungi > Basidiomycota > Pucciniomycetes > Pucciniales > Pucciniaceae > Puccinia > Puccinia coronata. Next base: position 4,648 of record PGCI01000360.1, on the reverse strand, counting down.
GAGAGAGTGGGCCAAAAGGTGACTATAGACAAAGAAAAAAAAAGAGGGGCATGAGAAGGCAAAAATGTACATGTTGACTATAGAGAGAGAAAAAGGAAAGGAGTATGAGATGGCAAAAATAGACAAGGTGACTATAGACAAAGAGAAAGGAAAGGGATTTGAGAAGGCAAAAATGGACAAGAGAATCTGGTCATTGAGGCACACTGCACAGTTCATTGAGGATCATCTTGACGATACACCAAAGGGTTACTAGTATGGTCGAACATCTTCCAATGACGATCATCCTGCTGGCCCTCATAGAGCTCGGGCAAGTTGGGCTCGACGTCTAATAATTTGGTTAAAGCGCCCCCTTTCCGAGTGAGACAGGGAAACTTGTTCAAGCCGTGGAATACCTGAGACGCTCGTCGTGGGTCTGCATGTTCGGGCAAACGCTGTAGATGGTCAGGTGGACCTTTGGTGGTTAAACTCATCAGCAGCACAAGATATGGATTCTTGTTGGAAATTTGGACGCCTGAGTTGGTATTGGTCCATTCACAATTACGGATCTTCAAGTCAGCTTCGGTGAACTGGTCCTTGACACTAACACCGCAGAAGGTGATACGTTCTTCATTTAACCGATCCGAGTTTTCTTGCTTGAGATCAGGTGATCGAAAGTAGACTGCTTTGACGACGCGCATTGAACAGCCATGCCGCAATGCAAGAATTTCAACAAATCTTTTGAGTTCGGCGTGTAATAGACTTCATTGAAATGGTTCCAAAAGACCATTCCGTTTTTCAAGAGGTTGCTTCTATGTTCTTCCGAAATATCGGGACCGAGATCTAAGTTTTGTTCATCAATACCAATTAGAGCTTTCAAAAAGATTGACAATCGAACCGGTTCGCCGCATCTTATTTCCTTTGGACCTTCACATGAACGTTGCATTGCTGCACGCATGGCACATAATAAGATAATTTTACTGGCTATCTCGCCAGAGGCTTGCTTGGAATCAAGACCGAGGCTTAGTATTTCGGTTAACTCTTCAATGCATTGAACGAGGACTGGTTCGTACCTCGAAAGGAAATTATTCGCCGCTGATGCTAGGAAAAATTGAGAAGGATAATAATTGCTAACAATCAACTTGCTATCTGGCTTCACATATTTGCAGTGAGCTGCGTGCGATGTAACCATCTCTCCACTTAAGTGTAAAGCTCCGCTGAGCCGTGGTCAAATCGTGGGGCCGATCAAAGCTAGAGCTTGAGGCGTTGTGAGACAAGCTTGAAGCCCAGTGTAACTCTCATGGCGAATCACCGTCTCTGAATTTGCGACAGGTAGTGGTAAGCGCCAGTTCTGCCATGGTCCAAAGAGTCAGACTGCGTTCCTGTTGGCAGGCTACATATTGCATCACGGAAGCAAGCACCAAAAAATGGGCTTCCGTAGCTGACAAGTCGGTCGGTTGAAACTAAGGGGCCGTTCGGCCGCGCGAGCGTATCTTGAGTGTATCTCGCGGGCCCCCGCAAAACCCGAGATACGCTTGAGATACAGTATCTCGTTGGACGAGATACCAAGAAATGAGATACTGAGCGTTTGGGCGACTTCAGTATCTCAAAAATATTCGAGATACCGTATCTCGTCCCTCACCTCAATGAGATACACCTATTTGGGTGTATCTCAACTCAGATACGGTATCTCGGCACCAGTGGTGTCCGTCACCATCATCAAACAGACCACACAACACAACACCTTGATCTCTCGATGGCCGATTTCGGCCATCAAGAGAGTGCCTCTATACTCTCCTGATGGCCAATATCGGCCATCAGGAGAAGGCACAGTCTGTGGATGGCCGATATCGGCCATCAACGGACTGTGCTTTTTGTTGATGGCCGATATCGCCCATCAACAGAGAGATACACCCTCCCAACGGCTGTTATCAGCTATCGGGAGAGTGTATCACCCTCCCGATGGCTGATATCAGCCAATGGAAGGGTTGATGCACCATCCCAATGGCTGATATCGGCCATTAGGAGGGTGATGCAGCTTCCCAATGGCCAGTATCAGCCATTGGGAGGGTGTATCACCCTCCCGATGGCCCATATCAGCCATTGGGAGAGTGTATCACCCTCCCGATGGCCAATATCGGCCATCGAGGGAGTATCTACACCCTCCCGATGGCCGATATCAGCCACGGGCAGAGTGTATCACCCTCTCAATGGCCGATATGGGCCATCGGGAGGGTGCAACACCCCCCTAATGGCCAATATTGGCCATCGGGAGGGTGCAACACCCCCAATGGCCAACGTTGGCCATCAGGAGGGTGCAACACCCTCCTAATGGCCAATGTTGGCCATCAGGAGGGTTTATCTGTCTCCCAATGGCGGATATCAGCCATTGGGAGGGTGATACACTCTCCCAATGGGCAATATCGGCCTTTGGGATGGTGCATCACCCTCCTGATGGCCAATATCAGCCATCGGGAGGGTGTAGACACTCCCTCAATGGCCGATATGGGCCATTGAGAGAGTGATGGAAAGTTGCCCTCTCTCCTGATGGCTGATATCAACCACCAGGAGAGAGGTGTGAAGGGCAGCCAAACAGGCCCAGTGTCTGTATCTGGGGAGGAGCTGTGGCCTGCCCCAGATACGGCGTCATGTTCGGCTGCCGCGGGGACCATGTCCTAAATTCCCTGAGGTACGTATCTGCCCATGGGCAGATACTTATCTCGGGAATTCGAGATACTGAGCCCGCGGCAGCCGAACGGGCCCTAAATCGGTCCAGGTTCCAGGCTGAGTGGTTGTGGAGACCATGTCATCAAATGTTCCTAGTTGATAAATCGGATCAAGAAGCTTGTGACCCAAAAGAAAGAGAGGAAATCCATCTGCGTACCATTTGATATCTGGGTTAGATTCAATATAAGGATCGGGGGTTGTGTTGGACAGCATCAGAGGGGAGGGGCCGGCTAAAATTGTAAAAATGCCATTGGAGCCTGCTTCGCGTAATATCCGGCGAAAACTGGGGAAATATGATATGACATCTTTTGAGTGTGCGTTGGGTGAAGACAACAAGGCATGTGCCTCGTCAATTGTCAACACTACGAAACCTGCCTGAGATTGCATGTTGGCAAGGGCTTTTTGGAGTTGCTTGTCTTCTTGTCCAGAGTTGTTGAGAGGTTTATAGGTCTCCATTTTCTTCAGAACATCGCGGGAAAACTGGTTCGACTCCTCAAATTTCAAGTCGTTAGAAAAGTTTTGGGCAAACCAGTTTTTTCAACTTGGTTTTCTTGTTGCTGATCGTCTTGTTTTGCTCACGAAAGAAGTCGGCGACCACCAGGAAAGTAGCGGTAAGAAATTGGTTGTAGTGTTTTTCTAGTGCGCATGTTGTCATTCCAGGCGGGAGAATTGTGGACGCAAGAGCAGATCGATCATCGGGGAGGTTGTCCAGAAGAAGTCGGAGGCCTGAGGAAAATGTAAATGACGCATACGTGATTTGACAGCTCGTGCAACGAGCGTGTTTTTCCACTCATGGCCGGGCCAACCATTAAGCTGTAAGGAGCCAAGTGCTCATAACAACTCTAAGAGCCAGCTTGCATTCTGATTTTTTCTTGGAGTGGCTTAATGATTTCTGTGGATTTCATGAAGGGCCCCTATAACCCTTTTCTCAGGATGTGGAGCAACATGTGAGAGTATTGGTCTTCCTTGTCGAATTCGGTGATTAATTTTGATAAAGCTTTTTTTGCCCGACTCCTTAGAATTACATTGAATCGCTTGCATATTTTTGTGGTGTGTGAACGCTTTCGTCGTGAAATGTTGGGGATAGTTGCGGAGGAAGGCGAGGTCTAGAGCAGTTTCTCCCAGGGCGGCGTTATCTTGAATGCGGAGGGTCTTGGTCATCTTTTCAAACGTAATCTGGCCTTGGACAAAGAAGTCCCAGGTGGAAATAACTTTTCTACGGTTAACATGGCCAGGCAAGTCTTTCACGAATTGTTCCAGATTATTAAGGTGTTGTGTGACGATTTCCACTTTCAAGGTCATTACGGAACAAAAAAAAAAAGGAAACAAAAAAATCGGTCAAATCTTCATACATCCTGGAGAAAAGAATACAACCAGATGGTAACCCAGCAGGTTTCCTCTTGCAAGATAAACGTTTGCACAAAATATTTATGCCAAAAAATTCTTTACTCAATACAACGTTATGTTCATTTGGAATATTATGATCAGCTCTGTTGTTGAAGGTGCCATCCGGTCATACTACCACGGCCCTCCATTCCCTTTCTTTGACTATTCTCTCTTCAAACCATTTTTTCTGCCAACATGAAAATCATTTTGAAGACATCAGGCCAACTCATGTGGATTAATTTACTCATGCTCATTGCTCAATGTATGTGCATGTGTGCTGTGTGCTCCTGATGGAGAAAAGTCAAGTCCCATGTTGGATGAAATGAACAAAACAAGATCGTGTTGTACACTTTACGTAGGAATATGAAGTACAACTCTTAAGAAAGGCTAAGCAAGTGGAAGACATACGGTCCAAATATTTATGTGCATGTACATACAAGGACCTTTAAGACTTGTGGGTAATAGAGAGACCTTGGAGCAAAAGCAAAAGGAGCTTTCCATTTTCTCAAAAGCCAAGAGTGCCGCTTCCAGCGCCAAAGCCGCCACCCGACCCGCCACC